>DVQP01002300.1:0-12902 GCA_018231745.1 Danaus eresimus
TATATATATATATATATATATATATCGCTTATTCGTAAAACGTTGTCTTATATACCTATTGACAAAATTTGCCCATTACTCTCGGAAAATTGGAATGTGGACAAACATGAAATTTTAATGTATGCAGAAGCTTTTGTTGAGTGTTTATGTGGAATAAAAAATATTAGTGAAATAAAAGCAAAAGGCTCGTGTTTATCAGCGTGAAAAATAGTTGTAATAATCGCGATATTCATAACCAGTATGTATTTCGTAAGCTACGGACCTAAATGGTTGATGCAGAACAAAACTAGTTTTGATGTGTTTTTCCTATCAGAAAAGGTGTGATGATAGGAATGGTAAATCTTGTAAATCCGCCAGTGATTGCACCATTTACTCTAGATAGTCGTCATATTTTACAGCGTAACCTCCCGACTTGGAATTTAACAAAGCATCTTTCATTTGTTTTCCCTTCCTCCGACAAACATTATGGCTTTAAAAAAATAAAATAAAGTGTTTCCATCTAACTAATATAAAAATCATAACTTTTGACGGGTCGTTTGAAATGTATACCTGCGTTGAGTGGTAAGTTTCCTATTTTTAAAATGAAGAAGGTGAGAAAATAGACGATAATTAGAAAGAGATTTTGGAAAATTTCAATGCTGGCGTCTAATGCGCTACTCTTGTTGGACGTCAACACGCGTCGCGGGAGAAGTTCGTTATTAATTCATAGCATCTCAACTCTACTCGACTCGGCTGATTTTACTTGCATTACCTTTTCAGTCGAGACTGTTACAACGACCGTTATAGACCATGGGTTTTATGATGTTGTATTTATACTTGGCGTTAGTTTATGATGACAATATATACATATCGAAAATCGTAACAGGCGCCAGACATTTTCGTTGAAGTCATAGAAATAGTGTAGGGATTTTTGTTACCACTAATAGTTGCTGAAAATAAGTCTTGGTGAATATTATGGTGGACCACAATCGGCAATCACATAGCGGCCAAAAAGCGTCCACGCGACGTTGATTGTGACATTGTCTGGTGCGTGGGGTGGAGGTAGCGCGCCGCTGCGGGCGCCGGGAACAGGACACGGCCACGGGCCACCATCCACACCACACCACAACACCGCCCACATTTGAAATGCAAATTGTTACCCCGAATGCAGCGAACCTCACGCCTTACCTGCCGTGCACCCAGCATCCAACACAATTATTGTGAAAAATATTCATTTGTTCGCTTTTAACATGCACATTTTCATAATACAGTCTTTACTAAGGCATACACCAAGGCACCACCGCCCGCCTCCGATAATGTGATCTTCAACTGTACCGTTCGGATTTCACTCGCTTCTTTCAACTTTATTATATTTGTCGGATATCTCGAGACAACTATAATAATGGGAATTCAATAGGTTAACTCACAACTGCAAGAAGATCGTGTGAAATTTTGTGAGAAATCTAGTCTCGGTAACTCGCTAGAACGATATCAGATTTCAAACGATTTCGCAAAACGAATAAATAAGAGCGAAGCCAAGAGGCGTGCGGTGAAACTGATTCAAAAGTGTAGATATTAGAAACGCTCCGATTACTTCGACGTCGTACGGAACGAGACTTTTATAACAGACAGGTGGTACCAGAGAACACTATGCTGTATAAATAATCTGTGTAACTGCCATGTATAGTGAAAACCGATGGTGATTCAATGTGGACGTGGCCGGCCTGAGCACCGGTACCGCTGCTGGGCTGACCGCGTTCCACTAACGGTATCCAAGCCGAAGTATCTCTCCGGCGCGTGGCACACTTTGTTGGGTACATTCACCTCGGACTCTGCCAGCATAATGCTATACTATAATGTATTACAACAACACAACAACACCATCCACCAGCATTTATTATTTTACACCGCTATATGTAATTGTATATATATATTGAACCGATTATTGATATGATTATGTTTTTTAACTAAAACTTTCGAAATGAATAAAAATAAAACACAAAATATTGAGATCGAATTACCGTTATAGTTCGTTGAACTCAGTTTGTAGGAGGTTTAGTAGAATTAAATTAATCAGCGTTTTACAAATTAAATGTTTATTGTTTATCATAAAGAAACGAAAAACTTTATATTTTGAACAAAACCGGCTTTCATATTTGTTCATGTTACAAGGGTGGGGATATTAGTTTGACGTAGCATAATCTAAGATATATAGATCAATTAATTGATTCATTTCGTGAATCTGTCAGATTCATTTCTGCCTTTTCTTCATTTTCTGCTCTAAGTTTGTCGCCCGTTGAATATAGTTAACATTTCATATGTTCCGAATTCCATGTTCATATTATCTTATATTCGATTAAATCTAAATTTAATACGGAGAAGAAACAACAATTATTATAATATGCCCTAAAATTTATTGTTCTATAAATGGACCGAAATGAAGGTGTAGGTAAGTGAATTATTGGTTTTACAAATAATATACTGTTCGGTGTACGGTGTAAGGGTGGTGGCGGTGGCGGTGGTGGCGGTGGTGGGCCGCCTTCGTGCGTGAGTCTGATTACTTTGCTCGTAACGCTGTGTTGTAATGTATTCATATTTTCACCACCTCGGCGTCCAATATTCCACGTTTCCTTATTAAACGAGACCGATCACATGCCGTACTGAAATGGGCCGATTAAGATTTACAATTCGGATATTATGTTTTGTTTGACCAAAAACGACAAAGTTATCAAATAGTAATAATAAAAGTGGTTTTATTAGTTTTTGTTTTCTTTTTGTACGTATTGTAATGTAGTTAATTATAATGCTTGGCCTCTGTTAGTCTTCTCGTTATACTACTAGATTGAATTTACCTCTTAAAACACAAAACTAAATTTTTGAGTACATTTTCATGTTTACGTGAATAGTAATATAATTCACTTGATTTAAATATACGAACTAATTGGTAAAGTCGATGTTCGTTATTTTTATTAACTTTGTAAGTAATTGATAATTAAATAAGAAATATTATACAAACTATTTATATATTATTACACAATAATTAAATTAATTGATTGAAGTAAAATAAGAATTAATAATGATTCGTTATAAATATATTTCAATATACATATTTATATGTCAAGATAAAATTAGCTTCTGTCTTACTAGTAGAACATGAAAAAACATTTTTTTTATAGATATGATTAAATATGTGCATCGTAATACAACTGACTATATTGCATGACATGATCAATGGCCTATCACTATATAAATGGATAGTACAATCTAATAGTTCGAAGTTAAACATTGTGAAGTAAATAAGTCATGTTGTGACACATGCTGGCTGTTTAGATTACACCCTAGTAGTGCGGCGTGCGTACACGCATACAGATGACGCTTAAAGAGGAACGGACCGGCGACCTCACTTTACAAACGCTTGACCAACTCGGTTTGTCACGAAGGCGCCGTTTGGTGTCTATTTAAGATACATTAACATTCAGAAGGTACGATACTGAAAACCTATTACTGTATTGCACAAGATTGAAGAGCAGTTCCACTCACTGTAAATAAATAAACAGAAGTTATGTATGTGACAATAAAAGTAGCAACTCGAGTACTAAATATGATGTGTGTTGTTATTGCCATAGATCGTAAAATACGCTCCGTAATAGATGGAAACGCGAGACGTGACGCGGACCGACCGCTGCTCTCATATGTAATATATTGCACGTATCAAACGTTCCTCAAAATGTTTCACCCCATTTATATTATATTCCACATGGTCTGTATCTTTATAGAGCCGTCGCAAATCTCCGCTGGCCCGTGTTTATCCTTATGATGGCCGTTTAGGATGTAGAGTAGGGTAAGAAATGTTGATAGGCGAGCTCGGAGCTTCTGTTGGTGCCAATTTAGAGGATGTATCACTATACAAGCCACTGCTTGTTTGCTGACTCCGAGGAACGGTTCAGTGAGTGTGAAATGTATTAAGTTATATCGCAGTATTTTGTGGGCGAGGGTGAGGTGTCAGGGCGCGGCTGACGGCCGCTGACGTCCTCGATGTAGACTCGTGTTTTATTATCAGGGTGTGTTCGCTCTGCGGGTGCGCCGGCTAATTTTGATAAAAGCATCGTCAGTGCGGCCGCACCCCGAAACATCACCACCACCCTAGTGTCGTAAGGCCGACCTGACCTGTCCCGGCCCGCTCCGGTCCGTGTGTCATGTCCGTTTAACGGCAACAAATAATGCCTGTAACATTAGTATTGATTATACACTTGATATATAATATAATTTATATATTAGTTATTGACGATTTGTTAGGCTCATTGTTGAATGCTTTTGGTCATAAATGCTCTTGGACTGGAATTAACGATTATTTTCTTTTGATAATAATACACATAAAAATCAACCATTTTAGAAATTATATATAAAGGTAGCAATTTAAATGTACCTTCACTTGAATATGCGTTTAATTTAATCAGTCGAATAAGAAGATAAGGAACGTTAAATGATGAATAATAACGATACAAAGTCTTCTTCCTTAACCTTCCAGTGACAGTATATTAGATCTATATATATTTTTTTTCAATGTCTGTAGTATTATTGACCGAGGTAATGATATTAAAATTTATACCAATACAGTTTAATGACCGTATAAAATACTTGCCCTCTGCTATAAATTAACTTTTTTTATATATAAAAATTAATGAATTTTAAAATAAAGTATCGCCTGGGTCATTGCAGAGTTGACAATTAATGTTAAGTTAGTAAAGGGATCACGTTCCTGGGACACGAGTTGGATGGGTTGCCGCTGCTTACGATAGGTACATGCGAAACATGTCTGTGATGATTGTAACAAATTTAGGATAAATGTTTCTTTTTAACGATCAGCCACTGCCTTAGAAATAGCCTCTGAGATACTCGTCATCATTATTTTCTGGTTTAATCCACTTCTATTACACACACCTGTCACCTTCACCAGATCCTCACCGTGACGGTGGAACTTCATACCGCGGTAATAGAAATTCCCTTCCGATTAAAAAAGTGATCTTGAAAATTAGTCTCTAATTTATTGAAGGACTAACAACGTCACAATATAAAATAGAGTTAATTTTTTTTTTTTGTGGTCGGTTTATTAGTAGCCTAATAAATTTGTTGATATGTTACGTGCGAGTGAAATTTTCGTCGCAATTGTTCAAAATGCTTTGAAGTTCGATTTTTATATGCCACGTGACGACTATTTGGCTTGTCCTGACACCCGTTTCTTAATGAAAAGAAAAAAATGTTATAATTTCAATGTTAAAAATATACATTTATTAAATCTATTAACTTAGTTTTATCCATTCAATTATTGAGATTCACTACGCTATATATGTAGTGACAGCGCATCGCTGCATAGCTGTGAATTTATCAGCAGACGATGGTATTTTAAGTTTACGAATGTCAAGAATATTTTATAACATATTAACTCGCTGTATACCTTTATCTTAGTCTGTTTGTTTAATTGAGATCCGTGTTTTATATAAGAACAGACACTACGTACCTATCCTCTTACTGTGCTTAGCTATAAATCTGATAAAGAGATTATACAGCAATTGTTATGTTGTTTGTTATCAGCTGGTACAAGTATGCCGTTTGATGATTTGAATCTCTCTGTGTCACCTAGGCCTTGCATATAATATATTTCTTGTCATAATATAAATACTTACATAATATGAAGTGTTGTTATTTTTTCTTTATATTTTTCTATGATTTGTTATTGTGATCACCAATACAAATATTTAGTTGTATTATTCTGTCAGGGCGTGGGCGATGTAGGCGTGCCCGGACTCCGCCCAGCCGGGAACCCGCCCTCGCCCTTTAACCACCTTTTCATTAAAATGTGCCTGCGTTCTACGTCGAAGGCAGCAGTAGGGCATCCAATGAAAAATTGTAATTTAAACCAACTCTTACTTTGTAATTAATAAGCTCAACTAGATATGTACAATTAATATTGATCATATTTTTAAATTGATCTTTGATCGATGTACGAAATGAAGTTGTTTTGAATCCATTTTATTATCAGCTTCCTTGCCACAAACGACCTTGTTAAAACTGAAAACATAAACCAGTCATTTGATGACATCCAACACAATAGATTTTGTAATCAAAAACCCCTAAACCCCTGAATTATTGTTAAATTGTAGTTAAAAACAACTAAAACGTCTTTTGAGACGAGAAATTGTATAAAAAATGTACAAGACAAAATATTACGTGAAAATTGATTACATTTAGCCGTTGATAACGTAAGAGATGAGCTTCGTTCGTCAAGTGGCTGAGCGAGGCTGGCGGCCCTCGGGGCAGATAAACTCGTTAGGGTCGCTGCGATGTGTCGCGGGGGCTGAGCAGGAGTCGCCGCCGTCGGTATCGCGGATCACCGTAATCTCGTTGGACTTCCGACCTCCGGCCTCGTACACTCGGATTCTCAACAAATTAACTTTCGTATTCGATCAACAACATAATTTGTCGACGACGTGGATGGAACGCTTTTCTTTGTTCCGATTCACTTTGCTCGTTCCCTTTATACCGATGGGAACAATTACGTTAAGGATTCCTTAAATGCTTATACTACACAGTCGAGTGTATTATGGTATCGTGTTCTCCAGAAGCACCTCGACACCTCGTCACCTCGTCACCTCGCCACCTCGCCACCTCGCCGCCTCGCCGCCGAGGACGTTAAAAGCTCATTGTTGACGTAGCGTTCGATTCAAGAGGCGCGGGCTAGGTTCCTTTCGTTTGTAATTGATTGCTTTGTCGCGTAATTTGTTTGTCGACGCCTGGAGCGAGAGATTCTCTGGAGAGCTCCCGTCGCGGAGCGTGACGCTCTCCCAGCTGTCACATAGTGTCTTTAAATAATAAATGCCCTCCGACTAATGCTTCCGTCATCTACAATCCACTGTCCACTGTTCATATGTAGGACATTAGACACAGTCATCGAGTGACTCGATATTAAGCTTACTTACATACTTGTAATGCTTTTATACTATAAATATACTGTCTTAATATTATTATAATTACCCATTTGATACATTGACAAAAGAAATGGTTCTACAGAACCTACTTTGAAGTGTTCGACGTCCTATATAGTGTAATAAGTTACGCATACAAGCTATTATAAAGTGTGCCTGTAATCTGTACCTTGTACTTGGTATGTAACAATAAAACCCGACATGATCAGAGTCGTCTGTGAGACGTGCCGGGGCAGGGCGTCACCTGCCGCTCTCTCCTCCGCTCCCTCACTAATAACACCCCAGTAATTGGTATCGAAGCTCGCCGCAGCCGGATTACTGAACGTCTAATTGAATGCGAGACGTTGCTTCGCTGGCGCCTTCCTGCGACACGGACGACTTAATTTTGTTGCGGTCAAGTTAGCCAGCTTAGCGCACGTGCGACGTCAGGACACGGGGAATTAAACGACCGACACCACCACCACCTGCAGGAATTAAATTGGCCTCAGAAGAGAAGACGGGCAGCCTGCCCAGATCAAAAGAGATCTGTCCCCCCCCCGGGCCTTCCCTCACACACACAACGAACCGACACTTTAAAATTCGCCCGCCCGCGAAGTTACGACCTTTGATAATAATCATTTCGTGTCAATTAGCTAATGAAAAATAAAATAGTCACCGGGTTCATACTGTGTATAAGAGAAGGAAGGAACACAACGACGTAATTGAAATTACAATATGATGGCCCGCCGGGTCTCTGCGTCTGTTTCACAGTTGATAAGTAATTATTTAATGTATAATCTTAATGGTAATATCTTAATGTAGCACGTTCTATCGGGGGTAGAGATTTTATACGAATTATCATTGGAAACTCTAAAACTGTTCGGTGGCTAGTTCGCTCGAAACAGAAGGTGCCGTGTGGGCTGGCGTGTTTTATTGTATACAGAGAACACGGTTTGGAGCATGGCCAACGGTACGTATGATCAGAACACGACAGGTAGGCGAAGCGCTGACGTCACGTTATATAACGACCGATGAGTCAGAGGCATCAGCTTCATCACCAGCTGGCCCGCGGAGTGGGGCAGCTCGCGGTTATATAAATAAATAAATAACACGACTCACGTGTCTGTGATAACAAAATACGCTGACGATGTTCTTATACGTCGGGTCACATGGTATTATCATTAATAAATATTAGTTCGAAAGTGGAGCGATTTAAGATAACTATGCTTTCATTAAATTGAGCATGAAAAGCGAAGAATTTTCTAACGTGTATACATTTAAGTGAATCTCTCGCTTCTTTGTATAAATATGAAATTTTCTAGATAAATTTTTGCTATCTCCGTTAAAGGTTATAAAGAACGTTTTATTTTAAAACCAAGAGTCAGCAGTGTGCGGTGCGGCGCGGCGTGTGCCTCCGACAGCTATGCGGCTTGTTATTAACTTTTTAAACGATTGTGTTAATTAGCGAGATTCACGGAGAGCAGCCCTCGAGCGTGCATCCGATACAGGATACGGCGGAGCGTGGAAAAATAATAGAAAAAACAAAACAGAACAAAAGATACACAACCGAGCGAACAGTTAACGATACCGTTCAGTATTAATTAACATGCAAGAGTTTACGATATGGGCCCGGGAAAAATGTGAAGCGGTGCGGCTGAGGTCAGACTGGCGGCGACAGCATAGCCTAAAGCAATATATGAATTGATACGATACTTAGGGAACATTGAATCTTTGTTATTTTGATTACCTCATATTGAAATGTTGCTTTGTTTTGTTGCAGCAGCTATTCCGTTCGCAACAGGCGGCGGCGGCCGGCGGGCAGGCTGCTGCGGCACAGTTACAGCTGCTGCAGCAACAGCAACAACAGCAGTTCCAGTTGCAGCAACAGCTCGCCGCCCAGCAGGCTTTCACACAGGCGCCGTACGTGATCAACGCCGGCCAGGAAGGCGCGCCATACGTGAGCGCGTTGATCGCCGGCGTGCCGCCTTACTATGGAGTGGCGGCGCCTTGGGGAGTATACCCCGGGCTGGTGGCGCAGCCGGCACAGCAGCAGGCCCAGCAGCCACGGCGCCCGCTGACGCCGCAGCAGGGCGAGCAGCAAGTGAACGGCCAGGGGCAGTATGTGATCCCCTACTACGATCCCGGCTCGCTGGTGATGGGCGGCAGGAACGGGACGCCGTTGAGGCTCGTGTCCCCCGGCGGAGTGCTCGCGCCCCGTCAGTACCCCGCGCCCACACACCCCGCCGCCACGCCCGCCCCGCAGCCGCCCACACAGCAACAGCAGCAGCAACAACCAGGTGAGATACCGACGCCGACACACGACACGACATATCGCCGTCTAACATGGCCGACATACACTAACTAGTATCATATGTGAATATCATGGCGACCACACCGGCTCGGCTCACGGGCCGCGGGGGCTGAACATTATAAATATTGAACTTGGCTGATTTAAGGTACGACTCCTTAAGAGTTATATGAAACGCGACCAGAAACACGTGGAAAAAGATAATGACGACTCATACATTTACATATTATAGTTAAAGTTACCGCATTCACCTGTCCTCTATATAAACATGTAATAGCAATGGTTTTGACATTTTTTTATTTTCTATAATAATAATTAACATGAATACTGAATAATGTTCCGTCAAAGCGATGTTTTTAAGATGATCTGTGTGTGAACAACGTCGGGCCGACAAGTTTATCGCGCGTACATTTACTATATACATTGTGTAGTCAGTCGCACATATTTATATAATACTAGTTTTCGCCCGCGACATCTTCCGCGTTAATTTCGGCATCAGTAATATATGAATAGCTGACCGGGCGGACTCTGTTCCGCCCTAGAGGCCCTAAATAATCAGATATTGGTAATTATTAAGTGTTTTTTTTTTATTTTTGATCTAAGAGAATTAAATATCCTATGTCCTTCTCCTGGTTCCAAGCTATCTCCCCATCAATTTTCTGTTCTTAAGTTACCAATAGTATAACTAACACAACTGTCTTTTATATATGGATATATAATGATATCTTCGCATCAGATAAATATTATTTGATATTGAAACGCGATCGAGATCCGAACATACAAACAGACAAAACCTGACCGTTATATTTAAATATAAAAACTTCATTCTTTGTAAAATGTTAGTTGAATTTAAACCCGTTAAATTATTTTCTCTACCGTTTGTATATATTAAGAAGTGAACACTAAAAAGGTTTTAATTCTATATATTTCTATTACTTTTTACGATGAGTTAATTGGTCGTGAATATTTTATATTTTTGTTTATATTCATTATAAGAGAATAACAAAAAGATGTATAAAGATATTTAGATAATGATGGTTCATAGACGACTTACGGGGACAGGTGAGACATGGGCGAAGGTCCGTGAAGTGATTGAGATCACGAGCTTGTAGTTAGATACATATAATTTTAAATTATACATTTCATTTACAGAAGAACAGCTTTAAAAAATACACATTACTTTGTTTATCTGGAATGTTGACTTGAAATATTTTATACATTCAAAAATATAGCGCTTTTATATATTTTATATGTAGGATAGTATTGATGCGATTTAAACAGTAGTATTTTTGGTCCGATTGATTAGACGCGTACCTGTAGCCGCGAGTGGAAGTGATAATGTAACGTAACATTCAGCATGACTTCATTACGGTTATAATACAATATATCCGTATGAGTTTATATGGATGGACACATTATTATTTTTATGTAAATATATGGCATTTAAAGACGCTTCTATGTATGAACATCTTGTTTCATATGGAATGTTCCTGTACTTTCCTTATATTATTTAAAACGCACGCGCGTCCATTTTAAAGTAAGTTAGCCGAATACATATTGATAGTAGACGGTAGCTGTAGATATGATCTGATGTGGACCGAGCCGTCCCTGACACCGGCACCGGCATCGGCATCGTGCTCATGTTGGTGATGAGCTGCTCTCATGTTATGTATATATTTTATGTAACGGTTTCACACAGAGGCCTAGTTCAAGTTTGTACATAGTGTTGTACAGAATTGAGCGACAGAGAGCAGGAGAGACAGAGAGAGAGAGACAGGGGATGTATGTCGTTACAGGAGCGTGTGCCGGAGGAGCGGGCGGCCCTGCCGGCAGGAGGGACTCGCTAGAGTTCGGCGGGGGCCTGCAGGACTACACGCGCAAATGGGGGCCTTCGCCGCTGTCACCGCCGCTGGGGGCCCTAGGACCGGTCGGGCTCAGGCCGGTGTCCGCCGCGCCGGGAGCTGAGACCGCCAAGTACAGGTACACCTACAGCCTGACACTCGTCTGTACAGATACGTAGTCACAACAGTTTGTGTTTAACACGCAGGCAGAGGCTCGGTCTTTGACGATAAGCTGCCATCGACGACATGTAAATAGCTTTGTATATTGTTCATTGTACATGATATAATTGGTTTAGTGTAATGCGTCCGTGTGTTGTATGTGTACCTTTCACAGCGGCCGTCCGCGGACACGTCTCCGCGGCCGTGACGTGATGTTAGCGATGTTTGTATTAAATGTATTGACTGTAATGTGTGTATATTGCAGAGTGAGCAGTTTGGCGCAAGGCCTGACCTCCAACAGTGGAATGTTCGGCTCGTCGTCATCACTATTGAGCAAACTAAGCGGTGTCGGAACCATCTCAGGTTGGTACCACCGCGTGGTGTGTGTACTCCCCACAACCCTGGACGTACCGCTCCACACACATTGCCCTTGTGCCCGATACATTGAGAGTATCACCGGCCTCCCACACACAGAAGTACACTCAATATAGGAGCGATCGATTGTTGTGTGGTGAAGTTTGTTTTATTTCACATTAAAATAGACCACACGGAAAGTTATATACGAAACAAAAGTACGGGCCGACAGCACTAGCGGCCGCTGGTTTTTTGTCAAAACATTGGACGTTAAAAATGTGTCTATATATATAAGTGTAGCTTAACGTATCGTCAGCAACAAAATGTTTCCGCTAATTGACAAGCTTGCTATTATTTTTGATATGTACACACATTGTACACGACCTAGCGATGGAGTGAAAAATTTATTTTATGTTCTATACAATGTTATATTAACATGTGTTTATATGATCGCCATTGTATATCTAGTAACGGCTGCTTATGGCGGAAAAATGTTATGTTTCTCATACTATTATGAATTACATAAACGATATTGGATATTTTCTTTGTGTATTATTATTATTTAATGAAAAAGGAAAACAGTTTGCGAGTGGTTGTGACGTCATTATGTTCATTGAGCATGTGAGCCGATCGCTAACATTACAATACTGTTTTATAGCGGCTTTCGCCCGGGCTTCGGTCGCGAAAATTAAGTTCAATCCAAAGAGAAACCAATAGTGTCTGCTTGAGAAATATAAACGACTTCATAAAATACAAGCTTAACTCCGTCCCTCGGGGACCGCCGAGGTTTTAAAGATAACTTTGCGTATTTTTATACCGGTTTGGAAAATTATTGTATTCTAATGTTTCACCAGAATCCGCTCGGCAGGTTCTCGCTTTAAAGGCGAAGAGACGTCCAAACGAAACATTGACGCCTATAATGATATTATCTGAAGGAATGATTTCATGTGTCTCATAATATAATCAATTTCAATAACATCTGAAAACTGTTTTGTATCTGTCAACACATGTTGCCGGGAGTGTTTCTTCATTTTACCGTTAGGTGGCGTTACAGAACACGTGCAGTGACGTCACTAGCGGCTGAAATATGACATTGCGCTAAAAGAAAACCTTTTTTCTTGTCATTAATGACTTTATTTTGGGTTTTATTTAAAATTTTAAGTGAACTTTGAGAGATATTAAACTAAGAAAATCATCTTATTTTGAATAAAACTACTATGCTGATAAATGAAAAAAATGAAAAAACTTATATTGAAGATGTTTCTCAGTCGGAACCAATGCCGTGTTATTATAGTGTAA
>DVQP01002301.1:0-12898 GCA_018231745.1 Danaus eresimus
TATATATATATATATATATTTGTTTGCAGTACCAAAATTACCCCGACTGCTCCTGTACAAGAGAAATGCCAGTCCGCCTTCCAGTGCTGTCATGATTCTTGGTGATATGCTGGGATTAAATTTCGATTACCGGGAACCAGATTTAATCAGACTGGAGCATCGAACTCCAGAATTTAAGAAGGTTTGTATACAACAAGTAATAAATATCAAATTAGCTATTATTATCCTTTGAATGCTTCACAGCAGTACTGTAGATAACACACGTTAATTATTCATATTTGATTGGTTACATCTTATCACCAATTCATTTTAAATTTCAGATAAACCCAATGGCAACCATCCCAGTGCTTAAGGACGGAGAAGTAACTATATGTGAAAGGTATATGTTTTGAAATTAACTAATAATTAAGTGAATAAAACAAGTCTTTAAAAAACATGTTACACAACATACCTATATCTTCCTCAAAACAGACATACACAACCAGCACCGCATGTAACAAGATTGTCATATTCAAAATCAGTTTGTCTGTGTATAAATGTGCATTTCATTAATTCTTTTAGAAGAAATAATTTTTTTTTTTTTTCATTTTCATAATTAATATTAAGATTTTCATATTAAATATCAGCAATAGTATTATACTAAACAAATCAATTCTTATAAAGTTATTAACCATTATATATAATATCAAAATTATTCTATGGCTAATAAATTATTTTTGATTTCAGTCACGCGATTTTGAAATACCTAGTAAATAAATATGGTGGTGACAAATGTGAAAGACTTTATCCAATTGATTTGAGTGTTCGAGCTAACATTGACCAACTAATGTTCTATGATGCTGGGGTCTTGTTTGTTAGGCTCAAAGTTGTTGCGGTGAGGGATAATTCATTGTACACATATATATAAAGGACTGTTAAATAACTATTAGCATATCAAAGTAAAAGAAACATTTCTGAGTTTCCTCTTTATCTATCAACAGCTACCAACAATGCTTCAAGGCTTAACAGGTCCAACCAAAGAGCAAGTTGCAGATATTGATGAAGGTTACACAGTACTCGAGGCCAGCTTAAATAAACACTCGTATATAGCAACTGATCATTTAACTATAGCCGATTTATCTCTTGGCACAACAACTACAGCATTGCAGGCAATACACAAGCTAGATAAAAATAGGTAAAAGTATTAATGAATACCAATGTGACGTCTATTTTTAAAATAGTTAAAAATTAATATTTTATTTTTCATTACAATACATTTTCCTTTTGCTTTTTAAGGTTTCCTCTAAGTGCAGAATGGCTGGAACGACTAAAGAGTGAAGAGTCATTCAAAAAAATTAATGAACTTAGTGTAAAAGAATTATCCACAATATTAAACATATTTTGGAAGAAAAATAAGGAGCGAGCGAATAAAAATAATTCTTAATAAAATAAATAATAGCTCTTTTTAAAAAGATATACACTGATTAAAATGTTTTTTATTTAGTTATTACATTAGTTTCAACACCCTCTAGTGTCAAGTTTAAAAACTGTTTGATAGAAATTCCTCCTCAACAACAGTGACAATAATGACTAGTTGAAGAATTATTTATTAAAAAGTATTTTACTAAAGATCCAGTTAATAAATTTAATTTGGTTATTACAAATTCTATAATGGTTTAATTCCATTAATTTTTTTATTTACTTATGGCAACACTGACAACGCCATCTGGTTCCATTAAGCCAAACACAATGACCCTAAGTGTCAAGTGACGTATGGCGTGCAACTTTCGAACTTGAAACAACGGAATAGTGACATTCGTCAGTAGTGGAATTTGAATAGTATCGGCCCTCGAGCCTGCAACGGGCACTAGCGCCAGAAACGTGTACGGCGAAGTGCGGTCGACTCGTCGATGCGCAGCTGTCCTATCGCGTTTGTCAATTTAAAGTTTTCTCGAAACGCGTGTGTATATAAACATAATTGTCTTATTACTTTTCGTTATGAAAATGAAGTGAAACAAATGTTTATTATTGAATCGTGTACATTTTAGTGAAGCTGGAGCCTTCGAAACCGTAACCGCTTCTCGCAATGACAAGGGAGAGCATTCAGTTACCTTTTAAGAAAACGGAGGCACATAAAATGTTTCTTTTGGTTTAATAAATGCTTTTATAACGTATAAGTGTATTCGTTAAATATAAGGACTACTGTGTTCCGATTTGTGACACTTTGGAGCTTAATTTTGTTCCGGATCGGTCGTTAGTCGCAGCACGTTTAAAATGAGTCTTCATAGAGCTTTGATCGAATTTGACTACAAAACAGCGAGTGATGGTCTGCTGGAACTGTCCGAGGAGCAGCTTCGCAGCATCATGCGCACGGAACCCATCACAGACGTCTACCACGTCGAACAGACACCGTTTGCAAGGTAAATAGAAAAAGTTTTGTCAAACTTTACCTACTTATCAACTAGTGCGAACTAAGATTGAAGTTCCTTCACAATGTGGTATTTTGTGGTAATTACCCCAGGGATTAAGTCTAGGAAATATTTTATCAACTTTGTCGTCTTTATTACATGATAATAAAATTGATAAGAGCAAAGATAATTTATCATGTAGTTTTTGCATATATTTTTATATTATAGGTAGATATTATTTACAAAGGTTTGATATTTGACTTTGACTTGGCTATTTAACACATTGAATAATTCTTGATCTATGTCTGTGGTGAATGATCATTAGTTAGTATGAGTACACACATAGAAGATTAGTGTAGAATGGCCTTTATATGACTATGTTATAAGGATGCTCTGTTCTTGTTTTTTACTGCTGCTATAGTACTATCAGGATTGCTGATAAAGATGAGTGATGAGATTTCACCACCTTGATAATTGGTGATAAGACTAAATTTTACCTATACCAGATTATTTGCAGTCTTAATTGCATTAAATGTAAATTATATAATAACATTTTTAATATATCTTTATAATTACTATCAAGAAATTGCATAAAATTTTCTGAACACATCCTGCCGTTTATTATGTATATATTTCATATTTATATTTGCTGGTATCAGTATAGGTTTTAATTGAATCCACATCCGAAGTACTCTTGACATAAGTATGAGCTTCAAATTAAATGTGCGGCAGGAAACTAATTAGTGAGTCGGTTTCTTAGGATATAATTAGAATATTAATACTAATTATAAATGTTAATTCATTTAATAACTACTCTGTACTTTACAGAAATACTTAAATCTGTTCCACTTTATGTATTTTTGTGTTGTATAATAAATTATATTATGAAAAACTATTGATTGATAGTATTTGTATGAATGTGATGTAATGGAATGAAAAAAAAAATGTTTTTTTTTGGGTATTAATTTTAATGAAACACCTTAGTATAATGTCATATGTAAGTGTGTCGTTGGCGGCGCGGCATGTTCTGTCGCCAGTCTCGACGTGTCCGACAACTTTTCCCGTCCTTACTGCTTTTCGTACTTACTGACACAGCCCTGCCATCCCATTAAACTTATTACTTACGGTAGTTGCGTAGATATTCATTGAATTGTTAACAATTGAATTAGATTCAATTCGGTTCCATTCATTAATAATTTTAATGTGCATAATGAGATGTCAGGTTAATTTCTTTTTTTAAATGTTAGCGGCTGCTGTCAAAACGTATTAATATATCTGTCATAAGCAATGAAAACGTATTTTATACGAAATTTTCTTTATTAATCGAGTGGATTGATTATACGGGTTACACGAAATGAAAGTGAGACCGGACGATAAATCTAGAAATAGAGTTGTTACTCGATTGCATCGAATAATCGATTGTAAATCTATCCGAGAGGAAACAATAATATTAGGTTTCTAATACTCTTGGGCTTATTTATGGCACTAGTTCCAGCAAATTAAGCTTTTTACGACTAAGAAAATAATACGTGATTATTTTAATACACTAATATGTTATATATTACCTCCTCAGAAATATCGTTATGTTTATAAATGATGCACAATATGTTGATGTAACAAAAAGTACTACACATTAAGTAGTTCGATTAACATGATACTTAACTATTTGTGAGAATTGCTTGATAATATTATCATAGTATATTGATAAAGTTATTGCGTTGTATATTAATAAACAACTTGATAAAATCAAGAGGTTTTGATGGAAAATGAAGGCGATACTACATATATAATGTATAATAATCTTTAGTAATTTTTACATTCCAAATACTTTATATCAATTGGAATAAGAATCAATTATTTAGATTAGGGCGGGGCTCCAAAAATTGATTTGAAATTAATGTCATACATTTTTGATATTTTAAATGTTTGTGTTGCTATTTATAAAAAATGTTCAATTATAACTTTTTTTAACCGCTATAAGGATATGACTTTAAATTTACGTCATATTTTGGATTATATTTGGATCAGAGAATTAAATTAAATCACAATATTTTATTGCTCGCTCCCGTTGTTGTACCGGAAAATATTTCTAGAAATTACTAATATTTTGAAAATATAATTTACTTTTTCTATTTATTAACGATAACGCAGTTTTAATTTCACTACTTTAAGTGGTTTTTATAAATTAACAGCGTCTAATAAACGTTATAGAGTAATAAAACGCTTATTTAATCTATTTCATCGGTGTATGCTAAGTATTATAGGCACTTAAATATGGACAAGATGAGAAACACACATAGATTTATATCGCTCCACGAATTATGAGCTATGTTTCGTTAGAAAAAATAATAAGAGATTTTACACAGATAATCTTTTTCCTAATTGATCATACACAAAAGGAGGTGTAATAAAATTATTGAAGAATAATATTAAAAACGGTTTGGTTTTGAGCAGAAAAAAATAATGTGAAAAATGTTACGTCATTTAATCATTATTATGGATTTTACAGCGAAATATTGTGTTTGTGTTATGAGTTATTTAATGGTGCAAACAAATGGGAACCCGACCCAGTTAGTATTCATAGCGTTAAATAATACTATAGGAATGTTTTTACATAATAAATCTTCGTCCCGATTTTCAGAACACGGTCACCCCATTAATTTGGGGCGAATATCGATTTTTATTTACCATTTGTGATGAACGTCAGCTGTTCCTGTGTTTACAAAGGATTTATTTGGACGTGTAATTTGAACATATTGAAGTAATACATTTATTTTTTTTTTTCAATATCCTAATTGTATATATTTAGTTATAAAAACACTTGTGTATATACCAAGTATAAAATAAATCATATACAAGCAGATTAAAGTTATTTTGCTATATGTCAATTATTCGATGTTCTGCTAACGATTTAGTTAATTTGAACACACATTGACGTAAAATTTTAACGTACATTAAGTATAAATGTTCCAGCAATAAGCTATCAGCTGGCCAATTGACATAATTGTATATGTAGGTCATTAACTTATCGCATATTTAACTGTTAAACTAATGTTACGTTATTTAATATAATAATTAACTTAATTGATTTATTCAATTAGTTAGTTTTTTTAGCAAACTTATTATATGTTTCTTAAAAGGCAGAAAGCTTAATTTTATAATTATTCATCATATATGTGTCTTTTTTTCTTCTATAATCGTCCAGTGATGTTGGTGTCGTGTTTTAACACTTACATTTTTATTTTTACCTCGCTTGATCGATCTTTACCGATGAGCGTGTAAATTATTACACTGAACAATTCTATCGCTATTCAATAGTATAATAGTATGTAACGTATACATGACCATTTATAATACAAACACACAAACATCGATATGCATATGGTGCTTCAGACTGCAAATACTCGTCTATTTTGGTTAAGCAGGCGTGACCTTGACCTCGGCTACGTAGCCGATGACGTCATCGTTGCGACATTTCAGGAAACAACACACAATAAGTAATTAGGCAGTCTTTTTTAAGTCAAGTTCGTGACAGTCCCTTGACGTGAATTTACCCGAACATGTGCTACTGTGATTGACTTTTAATATCATATTCAAAATTGTTTTCTTGAGCACTTTATTTTTTCTTTTAAATAATTAAAATTATTTGCGGAGGTTATACTTGTAAGGCTGAAACCGATGCAGAGAGTTTATAAAAATTCTTATGTGTTGATGGTACTTTATGCGTTACGTGTTTTATTTATAAGGTATGCGTCTTTTTGTTGCTATCCAAGGCTAGGCTTTTTATCCACTTCAAACTACGCAATGACTGTTAATATCTACACCCGATCAATCCACGGGGAGTCGTTTGTTTAGGTGTAATAGAAAATGTACATAGTTATAGGGGCATCGAGTTCGTATTGCTGCCCTGGGCGAAATTTTTCCCGGGAGCCAATAACAGTTTTTGCCAAGCGGCGATCAGATGTAATCTGTGACTTTCTACGGCTGGCCAGAAGCGGTTTCACTTTCATCCATTACGGAATGCGGCCGAACCTCCGACCCGCGTCTGCGTACAACACCTCCATCCCTGCCACAATGTCCCTTAACCTTTATATGTCATATTATTATTATTTTATACAAATATATTTGACACATTCCACATACGTAGTCCTCAAATCATGGATATGTTTAGTTCTATGTAAAATCCCACAGTGCTTCAGATTGATTGGACTTGCGTTCCAAATACCGGGAGTAGCATTCCACGACAAGTATTCGCGCTAATATCTTATTCGTGTCATTAGTGCGAAATGTCAGCAGTTTGGCAGCGGCAGGGCGACGTCGGCCCCAACGTTCTCCTGCGGCCGATGCACCGCCCATCGCCCGGCATCAACCATCTAAATTAGTGATCGTTGCATCACGCATCACTTTCAGTTTTGTTTGTCACGATTCTATTTTGAATAATGTCGATTATTAGGGCTCCACATTTAGCATCGCCCATCGACCGACGCCCGCCGCTACCAGCTTCAATCTTGGACGGATGACTAATCGCGCCGGAATGAGGAAACTTCCACATTAATTTAGGTTCTATATCCGAACTCGTATTTCCTATTTAAATACGATCGTGGCTAAAACAGGATACAATAAGGTTAGACGAGTTTCAAAGTCAGTGTGCGACCATTGACTATGCATCGGATCTCGGGCTCGCAGTTATCTTGACTTTGCGGAAAGTAACCTGATACATACCTAGTATGTAGCGATTAGCAACAAGACCGAGGTCGCTTCGACCCTACGAGTGATAGATAACTTTTATCGACGACCGTTTTATTTAATGCATTCGTTATAAATAAACGAATTTAAGGATTAGGAAGATGGTATGGACCTACCATTAACGTCGCTGTGAGAGTTTTATAGTACATGTACAGTTTATAGCTAGGAGGTTCCGCTTCACGGATTCTCTGGAATGGACAGTGGTCATGCCGTTTGGTCGCAAGGCCGCCTGCGCGAATGTTAACCCGTGATAACACTGGCAGGTTGTGACACGTGGGCGAAGCTCGATCGAGAACAATCGCTCTTCTAACGAAACGTGTACTGGAATGCGGACTACCGATACTGTTACAAAACAGACTGCAACAGGCCAATGTCAACATGGCTCCCGTGTTGACTTTTGATTGTCTCTATGTTAATGTGCTAGATGCCTGCATCTCATATTCGCGTCGCGTTCGTGTAGGCGACTAGATTTTCCAACGCTCGTTGGGCTTGTCGCATAATGTAGATACCTCGTGCTGCCTAGCGAAAGTCTAGCCGGCCTTCGGGGCCTAGATATGAGCGGTTATAGATACATTATATCAAAAAACTGGAATGTAATTCTGTTCAAATTAATCTTTTGCAACAATACTTTATCTACAAAATAATGTTTTTACACTTGGAATATATATAAATATGACTTTAAAAATAGCATCACAAGATGCGTTCCTAGATTATATGAAATGTAAATATCTCTACGTCTATGGTTTTAAAACAAATATTCAACCTATTCCGGGGAACAGATTTTATCATTCTTAAACCAATGTCGAGTTATTGTATGCGATGGTATCTTGTAGTGGTGTCCTCTACACTATTTGCTCTTATTGTCGGTGCATTCTATGCAATAAATACATTGATTTCTGTTACTTAACATCTAATCTATTGACTAACGTCCTAGTTTCATGTCAGATGTATGTTGATCATTGTCGTTTTTGGTTTATAGAAATGTTTTTGCGACACGCCAATATCTACATCGGTTCGACCCCAGGGCATTTAAATATGATTCATGAAATAAATTATAAAATTATGTGACTCTTGAATTGGATTTACCCGAACAACGAAATTCGGTCACTACTTATCCGCTTTTAAGTATAATTTATTGTTTTATTTGAGTTATAATATGTCCATTAAATTTTTTATCCGTCATTTTGTGAATAATTTATAATTGTGAAGTTATTCATTACTGTCACCGTGTGATATCACGTACCGGGTGTTGTTTGTCTGGGTGTATCTTTATCGCCGTCGCAAATTCAATATAAAGTTATAAGTGTCTGTATTGAGTGGCGAAGGGGCCACGCTGAGCTAATATTGACGTGTCTCAATTTCTTTGTTTGAACACTTGATGGATGCGGTTTGCTGTCGTTTGATGTCGATTCAGTTCCCTAACCTTGAGAGGTCAGTGACACGAATCTGGCTCCCTAGACCACGGTTCTAATTGTGTGTTTCCGGAGTGTTTTGATCCACACAGGACCTAGGACATCGTGAGCACGTGCATCCTGACTGTTTAAACGGCCGACTATATTTAACTCTGTATTCTCACCCCAATAAAAACGAACACGTGCCGACTGAAGTCCATAAACACAAATAGACAGAAGACAAAATTATTTTGTATGTTCGTGTATTATTACGTGAACGTTATTAAGTTTTGAACGTTATTTGATGTAGAGGAGTATATCAAGAGGAGCATTACTCCAACATTCCATCGGGACGACTTAACTCACGTGGGCTGGCCCTGCGTAAATATAATTAGATATGCTATTTATCAGCTCAGCGGAAGGGCGCTCACTATCGCCGCTGTAAATCTTCTAGGTCTCCGGATGGCTCAATTTAGCGAAGAAATGCTTTGTATGAGAAATGATAGCCGAAGACTTTAATCAGACCAAATTTATCGCAATGTTATGTTTTATTTACTTAGCACAGCTCAAGATATGCTGGTATTTTAACAATCTTATATAATAATTGTGCATAACAAGAGTATGGATACGTAGAAAAGTGAAATAAATACTTGAGTAAGTGTTTCTAAAAGTTTGTAGAGTACGTATGTGTTGTACTTAATATACTTTATAAGCCCTTACCTTAACCTTATGAGTTAAGAACTGCACATCAATGAGTTTTGTCACTACTACTTTAGTGAAAGTGGTATTTTAAATGAATTAAAAAGTTATAATAAAAAATCATAGAATATGGGTAATATTTTTTCATATTCGAGAATGGCCAGCCTCAGGGCCAGGGGTGGCCACCTGCTGGAACACTTGATTAGCATACACCATGCACAATAGTGCTCCGCCCAAACACATCACTGGTCCAAGTCAATAGATAATGGAAAATGCATGAATTGCCAGTTTAAATTTTGCGTTTTTTATTATCTGATAGTATTGAGATAAGAAACTTCTAGAATAACGTGAAAAACATAGTGAGCATATATATTTGTATGTTGAATAATCCTATCAGATAAAAGGCAATATTTTTAAGCCTGTTTATTTAGAATTCTAGCAAACGTCATGTAATGTCAAGAGTGAAATATATGTATATATTTGTAAAATACTGATTGTACCACACTCCATAATTATAGCCCTTATTGTATGACATGGGAGTACGTCTATGAATATTGAATGGGCGTCCACAACCATGACCTTTATTTTGGCCTCTCGCCGGCTATTGTTCTTAAACCACCCTAGTATTGCACAATTTATCTTACGATAGCTTAAGCTAATGAAAATATTATAAATTTTCTTTAAATAAATGATCCTAAATATTTTAGGACGAATCAATTAATTATAAATATTTATTCATTAAGTTTTTTTACGGATTGTCTCCTTCTTCTAAAGCATCATATTTTTTGTTGTCACTATTTTTTTGCGTCGTAATGTCGTCGTGTATATCGAATGTCGATCTCTTGTCCTTTGTTCTGTCTCGAACAGTCAAAGTTTCGGACAAAAAGTGTTCCAAGACACTTTATTTTATTGACAGCAGATCAAATCGACTCCAACCCTAGGAAACCGATTTATAAATGTCGTGTGAGGTAATATACAAATAACATATTCTCTTGATGACTAATCCGTGCTGGAATAGGTGTGTGTACGAATTTTGATGAGGAGTTCAACGACTCGGGCAAACTTAAAATGATCTCATAGATCGCGCGAGAGGTTTTTAGTTTGAGAAGACTATTAGATACAGCGAAATATAACTTAGGTGTGTTAGGAACAAAGTCGTCGCGGCATTTTCTTCGCTTTTTTTAATATTATCTCTACAAACACGTGTATATTAATCATCACTCTCGTAATGAGATTTCACACTTAGGCTAACTTAATTAGATATTCAAGTGTTTATTTAGTTACAAAATGTCCATTAATATTCTGTAGCTTAACCGAGAATAGCAAAGGTCGTTGATATTCGCCATTGCAGATTCGATTTCCTGGATACCTGATTAGTGGAATATTCATTTCGTACCCAATATAACGGTATTGAAACGATTACGCTACCGGATATTACATTCAATCGAGGACTTGCCCTGATTATATTATGTTGAACAGAAATGGTGTTTATCATGCATCTGCAGTAAACGTTTTCTGAATAAATTTTTTAATAGTATTCGATATAGTAGAAGTTAGGTTGATATGTCTAATATACAAGTAGCTGCAGTTGAAAACACCTCGCCACATGTCTTAATGTTTTGTTTGATTTTGGGTGCAGTAACAACAATGAGTTAGTATGTATGGTAGCGTGCTCCATATGGAGTGTGCCGTACACACAGACAGCTGCGCGTTAGATTCACAACACAAACGGAAACCATCAATTTAGATAGTGGCCAAGATTGCCGCCGCAAAGTTTCTGGTAGGATGCAACTATTACTTGGAGGAAGATTTGATTTATGACATTTAATGTACTCTGTTAGTGTTTTAGATATTTTGTATCCTGGATCGGTTAATGTCTATTTTGACCTTAATTAATTTAACTTTTACATTTCTTATAGCAAAAAAGAGATGAGAAAATAAGAATTTGTTTGTAATAAAGCGGTTTTAGTCGTTCATATTATCAGTTAACGATAAAAAAAAGGGAATAAACATTATTTTAAAGATAAATAAATATGTATTGAAATAAAATATAATCGATGGCATTAACTTATTTTAGGCCATATCTTCATGGTTACACTAAAACCAGTACTTTCAGTCAGGCCGTCCGTGTATTTCAGATAACTTTTCCTACTTCACAATAAATAACTCAGACGTTGTTATTATGTTAGTTAGTTGGTCATACTGCTTCCATGAATCAATATTGTCGTATCGGAATACTTTCTCGCTTCAAAGCGAGTGGAGCGTTGCCGAAGTTATTGTTTATGAAAAGCGGGTCAGAAGAAAGCGTCTGGTGGGGCGGAGGCGGAGGCTGGTCAGGCTGGAGGCCGTCCCTGGCAAACAAACAAACCGACAGTGAATCGTGAACCCCGGATAGAATCACTGAATGGTACCGTAACAATGATCCCTTTTTGTTCGGTTTCCGTAAATGACCGCTGTTTTCACAGATTTCTCTTTTCGCCGTCTCGCGCTAATCGGCTCGATTCAAATCGATCATTGAATCGGAATTCGTATTGATGTAATTAATAATTTATAAAATGTTTTATTTCATACATGACGAATGTTTCGTTAATGGAACAGTTTATTTTTTACTCGACTTCTTAACATTTCAGTTTCAAAGAAAGTTAATTAATTAATTAATGAGAAAAAAAGCAGACTTGCTTTTTAAAACAAACATCTGTTCTTCGTCTTTAAATCTACAAGCATATAAAGGCATATCTGTGTTAGAATTGAAACATTAAGACGAACTTGTGTTGATAAGGGAATGCGAGTTTGAAGTAACTTCTCAATGCGAACGAAAGGTCTATCGACGTCATTATTTTGTTGTTAATCACGCGTATATTGTCGTGTATATGTGTGTACGCGTATGTGTGTGTGTGCACATCGAATCAGGAATGCGTTTGCGCAGCATGCGCCCGGTGCTCGAGTGTCATGCCATTTGTCTGCGGATCGCTCTTTGTTTAAGTGTCTGTAGCAAGGTCGCTGTTATTGCAAAATAATTTTAATTGTTATCATTTTTCGTATTCATTTTGTTATTCAAAAAAATAATAAGATAAGAATTAAATACCTAGATAATGGTATCTTTTGTGTTTAGTAAATCCTTGAACTTTCTTTTTTTTATTTTATGTATTTCGTATAATGCGAATTTCTTGATGAGTTTTATTTTATATTTTCAATGTAACCGGATAGGTTTATTTGTCTGAATGCTCACACAGACGCGTCATTCTTCAAGATTCATCTTTTATAGTTGAATTCAACGAATTATTGGTTATTTGTATAACATGATTAATAATAAATATTTAAGAACAATTGCTAGTTAATTATTTGTTTGTTTAGGTTTTGTTTGTGTGCGAATATCCCGTCTTCCACACTATTTCCTTGGATATTAATTCCGATCATTTTTCTACATTTAACATTTTCAAGAATCCTAATCGTTTTATACCAACATTGAATGATACACATACGTATAATACCTTTACTTAATAATTTTAGATCGCAGTAAACATATAACTGATTTTTTGTCATGTTTTTCGATAGCGAATAGCGTTATTGCTAAGGTAGCTGGTTGCAATGAAGGTCTTGCTTTGTATTTTCTATTTAAAACACACACACACACACACACACACACACACACACACATATATATATATATATATA
>DVQP01002302.1:0-12895 GCA_018231745.1 Danaus eresimus
TAATAATCGCTCAATATGGCACATTACATTTCGCATCGCTCTTGAGAATTTGAAATAGTTAATTTGATTCATTAATCTATAACGTATAAATTTAAAATGTTGAAAATGGTTATATTATAGCAACATATGTTTAGAGTTAACCCATGATAAATGTTTTAAACTAAATAGTTTTATTATATTTAATGCATCCGAAACATGATTACTATATTTATATAAATTTCTATTATAAAAAGAATTCGATGGTTAAATTTATTTTAATTACTGTCCTGATAAAAAAGCAAAGATATTAAAATAAAAATTATAACTCACCGTTTGACTCGTGCCAGCACTCATATCCCCGTTCCTTGATTAACTCCGAATGCCGGTAGACTCAACTGAAATGAAAGATTAAATAATACGACTAACATGTGCTTAGTTGTCATCACACTAGGTGATATCATAAATTTTCTGTCTCATACTTACATTATTTCTATTGGCAATCCTGTTATTCTCATTGTTATAAGTCTGTTACTGTCTACATATAAAGTGTAAAAAAATATTCAATTATATAAAATAAAAATATTTATATCTTAAACGCAAAAATAAAACCGTTAACATTTGTATTTAAATTTTGTCTGTATCATTAAATGATCGCAACGAGATTTTTTTAAGCGTACAAATTCATCTCAAAATTTTATAATAAGTATATCCACTTTAAATAATATAAGTATGTAGAATTCCCAGCTGTGTATTGATATACCGATCTTCTTCCACTAAACCATAAAAATAAATATTACGTCGAAACCGTAAGTTATACCTTCCTACAAAGTATTTGCAAATACTTGGAATTAAACTAAACTGTATATTATCTGAGTTAAATATTAACTTTTTAATCTATAGTTACATTACGCATTGATTACGTGTAACTAAACCATGCCACGAAACGTCTTGTTGTATCGAAAACTAGACGATGCAATACTTTTAAGACGATATTTTTAATATTAATTATTATCAACATGTTTATCAGCCTTTGTAAATTAAATTATTTACATGGAATGATAGCGATAAATCTGACTCTAGAAAAACATTTTATGACAAAATTGAACAATTAATTTGTTTAAAGTATATTTGCTTGAAAGAATACGAGACATTTTTAAATTTCTTAACGAGATTTCTCGTTGTTTTAGCAGTACTTACAAGGTGATTAAATTTTTACATTAAGTTAATTCATGATAAGTTTAAAATTAATCTTCATTTCTTGTTTTTTCATATATAAGTAACTTCCTTTTCGTCCTTTTTTATATGATTTCTTAAAATGTTTAATATGTATTAAGACTAGGTATGTAAAACATTGGATAATAAAGTTTTTTTTATAAACTTATTATAATTAATCTGTTCGCTTCTGTATTGGTCATCAATAAAAAAAAAAACTGTTAGATCTGTGTTTCTAAAATCGTATTGGTTAAATTTCGAAATAAGATTTTTTTACGAAATATATCATTCATTTCTAAAAAGTATTAGTTAAGTTCTTATAAAATCTTGTACCTATAGTATGTATTATTATGATCATCAAATATCTGTGTGCATTCCTATCACCTTTGTCAAAGTGACAGTGATAACTATATCCTTAGGTTCGGTGATTACCACTTTCACAACATTAAAAATTTAATTGTTAGAGTTTAGTTAATATTATCACATATAATGTCTATATTCCGTGGAATAACAAAACTATTAAATAATTCAATTATATTTAAACAAAAGTATTCAAGAAATGTTATTGTTAATTTTACCAGACCAAAACAAACACTCACACCTTCTCTTAAGTTGCAAAAACCACAACGAAAGGAACCAGGTGAAATTTATAAATGGATTTTACTAGTAAGTTTCATTGGTTAATTATTATTATTAGAGTCATTACAAATACCTAGGATAATTTACAAAAGATTTTTAAACTATTTTGATTTAAAATTCTTTAGAACGTTAATTTCACACATATAATACTAAAAAATAGGTTGGATTTCATCAATAACATTACAATACTTTAGTGCTCTGCCGAATATTCTTATCAATGAAAATTTAAATAGAAGCAACAAATTAATAGTACATTAGTCACCAACACATTTAAAAAATTTATTTGTTAATTCGGTTGGGTCTATCTGCAATCCTTTTTATTGAATCTAAAATGTCACACTCCCAGCAGCTCAACTGTACAATTATTTTATACCTATTCTCATTGTTTTTATAATTGTAAAACTTAGATAAGACTTTGTTGTAATTCATATCAACAAAATTTTGTTACAGATGATTCCAGTCACATCATTTGGTTTGGGATGTTGGCAAGTTTACCGCCTGCAGTGGAAACTTGAACTCCTACAAATGCTTAAGTCTAAATCTAATGCAACACCTGTTCCTATGCCAGAAAAGTAATGAAAACTTAAATGTGACTTTAGTAGTGTGATTTCTAGGCTGTTTATATATGGCCTTTCTACATTTTATATTTATATATGTGTGTGTGTGTTACTGTAAAAGCTTGAACTGCAGGATATCCTAATATTTTAAAGAAAAACCTAAGATTTAACAATCCTTAATGGAAAATGTCCTAATATGTATTAGTTTAGGTTATTTGCTCACTGTTTTATTCCTAAAACCAACATCTACCTGCTGACAGCAGTAAAGCCTAGCACATACTGAATGCAAATGGTAAAGACCAAAAAAATTGTCCTCTTTTCAATATTAACCAATTCATTACGGTAAATCCTATCATTTACCATAGTTTCAGTTTTTACAGTAACATATATATAATTCGATCTGTGTATATATTACTTAAGTCTCTAATAGGCAAAAGAAACTGAAACACATGTGAATATAAATCACTCATTTTTGAACAGCTTTTTTAGATAGATGCACTGTGATACCACTTAATAAATAAACAAATAAAAGATTTTAGAATCAAATCCATTTGTAGTCTGAAATATAATTTTCTTTTCAGTTTTAATGATTTGCAGACCATGGAATTTAGACCAGTCAGAGTTCATGGAGAATTCTTACATGACAGAGAAATTCTTATTGGCCCAAGAGCACTTATTGAAAAGGATGTTGCAGTGCCTAGGGCTGGATCCCTTGTATCCGATCCAAAAAAAAACCAGGGATACTTGGTTGTTACACCTTTTAAGCTTTCCCATAACGGGTATGTAGTGCATTGTATTTACGAAACAAATTAAAATTATTTCCAACAGGTTTTTTAGAAAAACTAATTTTTATATTGTCACTTAGTATATAGATAATAGATTAAACTTATTTTTATCACGGATTGTTATTATCCACGTAATACCTCTTCAGTAACAGTCTTGAATCATTATTCTCTATAAATTAATACTCTTAAATGTACTCCACTAGGGAAATCATTCTAATTAATCGAGGTTGGATACCACAACATTTGCGACCCAAGGAAAAACGACAGGCTTCTATGGTAGAGGGAGAAATTGCACTGAATGGCATAGTACGTCTTACTGAAAATAGAAGTCCATTCATGCCAAAAAATAACCCAGAGAAGGGATCCTGGCTGTACCGGTTAGTACTTTTGTAACACATATATCATTCAAGAGAGAAAATGATTAATTTTCATACTCAATTTGATAGCTTAGCTTGAAAAGTTTGAATAGAGGAAAAAATAAATTGAATGAAAAAAAGTTGTAAAATTGTTTGAAATCTATACACCAAAAATCTCATGGGGAAAAGTTTTGACAATTTTTCTTTCATGATGTTGTTACATGAAGTATAATCTTTCTTTTTTTTGGGAATATCCAAATATTTGATCCTGAATGCTCCTTTTTTTGTTGCTACATGGCAAGTTTTATTCAAGGAACTGAAAAATTTTGACTATTTTCATATAATCAAATGATTATTTTGACAGAGATTTGCACCAAATGAGCGCCTACTTGGACTGCGCTCCTGTTTGGTTGGACGCTCAGGGTATCAGCGACCCTCCCGAAGGCTGGCCGCTACCAAACCAGACACGGTTTACTATGAGAAATGAACATCTTTCATACCTTATCACCTGGTACATGCTCTCCGCTTTCACAGCAGTCATGTGGCACAGATATTTTATAAGGAAACTGCCTCTTTTGTAATTGTTTTGTAGTTGTTGTAAATAATATATATTATTTAATTACTAGGCACCATTAGAGTTTAATTATTCAATAAAATCTTTAATTATTTGTATAGTTGTTTTATCATTACCCACATATACTTTAACAGTCCTAATAAAAATGAATTTTATATATTTTACATTGACTGCACAACAAAGAAGCAAACTCATAAAACCTAAATCCGGATCCGAAATCTAAAATATTTTAATATTTAATAAATGGTAAGGACACATAAAACTGAGAAAAAATGACAATTATTATAAGGAAAAAAGTAGTATTGGCCAAAACTCTTTCTTTCAGAAATTTGTCGCAACTTTGGTTACCAATAAAGTGTGATATATTTTTGTTCCAGTTGCAGATATTTTAAACTACTTAAATATATCTCTTTTTTATGTTGGAATATCACTATAATTTAATATAGCCTATTTTTACATAAATTCTGTAATTATTGTTTTTGCTCGATTTATCAGTGATGTGCGTAGTCTTTATATATTTAGTCGTAGATTTCTGTATTGGTCCAATGCAAGTTAAAAAATTTTCATTGTCTGGTCTTTATCAATCTTTAACTTTAGATCTACTAAATATATTTATATATATTAATGTTTAAATTCCATAGAAAAGGTAATTCATCTACCATTGTTCCAGCTTGCTTAATAGTTGATTATTATTTATATTTGTTATATACCAATAAGAAATTCCTATAATAACATTTTACAATAAACGCAAGGTTAATTAGGGATGGATTCGAACCTACGATCGCAGATCTAAGTAGATAATGAAATAAACATCTTAAAGTATTTGAGTCTTTAATAATACTCAGTGAGGACTATGAAATTAATATTTTATACGATAAATCACAATGAGCCAAAACATTTCATAAAATACTTAAAAAACATCAGAAATATTTGTTTTGAAACAGACCAACAAATTACGAAGATATTTTAAAATTTTATCTTAGCCTAAATTTTATTATAATCTAAAATAAATTTATAGATTTGACTGATTTCTGAACCATCTATAAAATAGGTGTCCCCCGTCCCCCCAACACACAATATGCATATTAATTTACATTAACATAATTATGTATATACCCAATTATATATTTTTTTTCGTTACATGATTCATAAAAAGAAATACAACGAAAAAAAAAACACAATATATTGAGAATATTATTTTAAAATAATATTACGATAAAATTACTATATAACAGTCATCATAAAATAACAGGTCAAATAAAATAAAAAAGGTAAACCACAATGAATTAGACCTTATTATAGAACCTAACTAACGGCATTTAAAAATCATTCAATCACATTAAAAATAAACGTATTAAGATCGTCATATTAGTATATACAGAAGATGATTTTCAGGTCAAGAGCGCCTGGTATGAGAGTTCAAAACTATAACATAATACACCACACTCCGTTAAAGGATGATATCTTTATATAATAAAACTTTTACATATGTATAAAGCATTAAATAGTTGTTATTAATTAATCTCCCGTTAAGTATCATCCGTTAACGGCGCGTGGGGAGCAGGAGTCCCAGAAAGGGTCGACGACGGTCGATCAAAATTTTGAAATGTTATTTATAATCCAATTTTGTAGCTCCGCTTGAGTCGTATTACCAATCGATGTTAAAAAGTGTAAAGATGTTAAGAATCATAAATAAATTTATGCCAGCACAAGTTCCGTGCCGGCCTTACATGAACACAGGCAATATGAACATAAAATTCAAGCGGGCAAGTCAAAATTCGACACGTGTATCTGCGGTACGTGTGTCGGATCTATCTTCGGCGTGGACTTGTAGTCGCACAGGCCGTGTTCTTTTAATTTCCACTCCCATCCCATGATCTGTACTGCGTGTAGTGTTTCAGCTTCCGTATGCTGACGGCGTAGCATACCTTCCTGAAAGTTAACTCTTTATTAATACAAAAAAAGATTAAATTTTTGAAATCATTAAAAGCACTCGAGAATAAGCAATGTTCATATGTCAAATGATAATTGTATTGATTATTTATCGGTTATTTAAAATATTTCACTGTAAAATATACCTTGATCTTCTCCCATTTATCATCGACTTCCTGGAGCCACGAGTTGATTTGACGTCCGTTACAACGGGATCGCTGCGCGTTGCGTTTCTCCTCCTGTTCCGGTGCTAGCACGTTGTATACCTCTTTATCACGCAGTATAGTGCACACGGAAAAGGGGAGAGCCTGTCGAATAAAGCGATACATATTATGTAGAAACGAAACCTCTCAGCATTCTAAGGATTCAGCATACGGGTGTCCAGTCTATCGCGTTACAGGAAGAGGAGCTTCAACAGTGCCTGGGACTTGCAACCCAGGTGTAGGTCTAAAGGGCCCCTATTTAAAACGCGTTAAACGCTCACCTCCACCGTCCAAGCACGTCCCTCTGCCTAAACAAATTTGATCGAACCTAGTAGGTCTGCTTTCGAAGTACGTTCTAAGAATTAACTGATATTAGTTCTGGACAGGCCCAAATCTTTCAGTGAGTTGTAGAGATTTGGCTATTATACCTCTCGCTCCTATTTCTACCGCGTGCAAATTTACAATGAACCTATTCTTAGTAAGCTCGTAATACTTGTTTACCTTGATGGCATGGTCTTTGGGATTGTTGGTTTCCCAAGGGACCGTAAGCTTTATTTATTGTCGTATATACGTCTATAATATATAATAAGTAAACTTTTTCTATATACCTGATTGGCCACAGCGCGTTCGGCGCGCCCGTGTACTCTCAATATTTCTTGTTCAACGGCCAAAACAAGCTTCTCTTTCTCAACAAGGTGTTGGATACGTAATCTTGTCCTGTCATTCGTGATAATCACATGTAAATAATTATTTCACAATATTAAGATAAAATACAAATTAATTAATGCTTGAACATAATTATTTACCTTTCCTTTTCTTGAGCCAAAAACTCGTTCACCATTTGTGATGGTAGGTTGGGTGGTATTTCAACTTGAGGCTCTGGGTTAACAGTATTCTGTAGGGTGTAAGTGCAACGGTTCATCAGGTACTTGTTGAAGTCTTTAGGCGGCTTTGGTTTCACCGGAAACAGAGCCTTCTGACGTCTCTCGATCTAGAACAGAAGATTTATTATTAACACAATCTTTCACAGAGAACAGTTCGTTAGCTCAAAAGATTTTTTTGTTGACTTTTAAAAGCTTTCAGCTATTCCGATAATTTTCAATAAACTAATTACTTTAATCATAATTTTATGGTTTTTTAGTATACATTACCTGTTTCCTTATATGAATATACATTTGATAGGGGTTGGAATGTGTGATGTTGTGAGTAAGCGTGGTGCTGTCTGGGACCTGTTCGTTCTTGCTGTCTCTTGAATGATTATCTTTCGATGCTTTTATTTTCCGCTTACGAGGATGCAACTCCACAGACGGACCCGCAGCTGAAACAAAACATATTGTAAGAAACTGTAGAATCATTTACAACAGAAAATATTACTATGGAAACTATAATATTATTTCGGGAAGCTGACATTTTTAATATTATGTATTTGAAAAAAAAAAAACGTAAAGACGGTATTAATAATCCGTTACGTGACGTTTTATTGTTACGTTCATTTATCTTTCCTTTTCCATGTAGAAGCTGACTTATAAACTGACTCACATACATATAATACAAACTGGTCCGAAACGCATTTATTTTCATAAAAATTCGTAACACCCACATCTGGTGTGTTAAAATTATAGACAAATGAAATTATGTTCTAGTATGTTTTAGACTGAAAAATTATATCTAGTGTCAATTATACCTGACTCTGATCTTCCACCAGGACCCGACGAGGTCGACGTAGCGTGGTCAGCGTCCTGCCCCTGGAAAAACCACAGTCATCAGCGAATGGAATAAGCATTTAGAATAACGGCGAACACAAGAGGGTGACAATAATACAATTTCTACTCCGATTGTTACAGTACTTACAGAGGGTGGTGGACTTTTGTTGGAATTCAAAGCCTGATTCTGCCCTGAGCCTGAGCGATTCTCCGACCCTCTTAGCGGAGAGGTCATCCCTTTATCTTTATCACCGTCATTCGTTCTGTGGGAGCGGAGAACCCTTTGCCCGGCCTACAAGACAAGTTTTTAATTTTTCTTTGGACTAGCTCGTTTTAAGAGAAAGCACTTCATGTGTCAGGTCATTTGAAAATTAAAAAAAAATAAAGGAAAGGGTCCTTCTTTCGTCAGGCTGCTGCTCCCCAAAATAATAATTTCAAAGATGTTGTAAAAAAAAAAATAGAACAAAGCTCTCGGACGCAAAGAAACTACTTAATTGGTGAAGGGTCTTAATCGTATACTCAATAAAGAATAACAAGTCGGCTTAGTTGGATACGAGAAGGTAACAGAGTTGCATAATTTCCAGCAACGCAATCACGTTTCAAAGGTTAACATCGGACATCGGACTGGCTTGAACGAAAATATGACAGGCAAAAGAAAATAATAATAATTTCGAAACCAATATACTAAGTGAAAAAAAAACGAAGCCTTTACAGCCCTACTAAAGCTCCTCTCACCTTGACTTCCCCAGTTCGCTTGTCTTCACAGTTGTCAGAGCTGTCTGATGTCTGGCCAGTGTCAGCGCTGGTGCATGGGATGACATATGGCAGCGTTGACAAGCTGCCACGACCCTTGCCTCCACCACGCTGACCTGTACTACCTAAATGAATACAATCATATATATTTATATTTGTGAATTTCAGTATCACTATAAATATTGGAAAATATTATAAACTTTAAGAATAATCAACAGATGAATATATAACAAAATATAGGAACTGTCAACAAAATTTCATATTCATATATATATGTAAAGAAGAAAAAACTCTTTAATCTATTACATGGATGGTTCGAAAAGAAACAAGTAATTTCATATATCCACATACCACTTGCCCTTCTTTGGGGTGCTACAAATAAGAAATAGCAGAAATTACAAAACTATGCTATGGATATCACAGTTTAGGAGTTATTAATGAACAAAATCTTAACAATTCTTATATATTATTGTTTGTTTGTCAGTCTTACCATCGCCTTCCTGTTCATTACGACTTCCGGAACCACCCGCCCCTCCTGGTATAACTATCTTCAGGGGTGGCACTTTCGGTGCGGACGATTCCTGGCTTTTGGAGTCCTCGTCGTCATCCTTACCCTGATTTGGCTTCGGGCTTGCAACTGGACTCTTCCGATCTTGTTTGCCAGCTTGTGACCCTGATGCTCCCTTTGCACCCCCTGATTTACCCTACAGTAAATAAATAATACTTCATATTTATATATATAAAGTGTTTTAAAACGATAGGTATGATGTCTTTTCATAATCTATATACACTACAATTGCTATGCGAGAATCCTACGGGAACTATGAGTTGAAAAATATGAAGCCTTTGTCATGCTTCTGCTGTCTCTGCTACATTCCTAAAGTTTCATAAAAATCCGTCGTAAGTTCAGTTTTGGCATTTCATTTTATGATGTTGAACTTATTAGAATTTTCATTTAAAATATTTGTGGAATTATAATATTTACAGCCAATACACAATATTTTTCTATTAAAGAATATACCTGATGAGATCCCTGCGCATTAGCTTTGGCATTAGCGCCTCCCCCCTTCCCCTGCGCCTGCGCTCCTTTTCCAGAAGAAGAACCCGTGCCCTTCGTGTTCTGTGCTCCTTTGCCCAATGGCTGTGCGCCCGTCTTACTTGCCGGTCCCGGAGGTTTGCTACCAGTTAGGATTCTGTTAACGTATTTTCAAACCACCTTATACTAACTACAAATAACTCATTTATTACCCCTTTAAGAAATAACTTAAAGTAAGAATAAATAAATAGAAACATAAGCAGGAGCAGAAGCATACAAAGTAAATAAATAAAAGGCATCTAATCTACATGTAAAAGTAAATGTAATATATAAAGTCTATTTTGTTATTTACCGTCCGGCACCACCTCGTGCCACGGGTGCTGGTTTGGCCATGGGTTCTTTTTCTTCATTGTCTTTCCTCTTCTTCCGTTTTGAAACATCTTCCTCTGTCACATCTGCCTCTTGACCGTCTTCTGTATAAAGCCTCTTGTTGCCAGGATTGACTTCATCCTGAGTAGAGGATACAACACCACTACTCAGCTGTGATGTTCCATCTGCAATAACATGATATTATAGGGAACATAGAAAATATAAACATAAGTATGTAGTTAAATATAATACAAGATACTGTAGTAGTAAACAGAAACAATAGTTAGTAATAATTTATTTAATTACATTGTTATGACAATCATAAACCCATGCTTCTTTATGATCACAACTCTTCAAACAAAATATTTTTTACCATCTCTACTTTCAACATTGCCTTTCTCTTGAGTGGAGGTTTCCTTGCCCTCCAAATGTTCGCCCTGCGCTAGGCCCTCCATGTTGCTTCGCTTGTGTGATTCGCTGTTCGCACTTGCATTGCCTTTCTTGTTGCTGTCATCCCTCGCACGACTTGTATTAGCAGTTCTCGCGTTATCTGTACCAAATTTTTTGTTATTGCAAATATTACAATAATAAACAAACCTAGCTAAAATTACACTTATGAAGCAATACATATTGCATTACATATCATTGTATTGATGTTGGACATAATTGACACAACAACTATAGTAATAACGCATTAATTTAACCTATACATATTAGTGTTTATATAAACAAGCAATTTGAAAGATTGAATCATTGCTGCTATAACCATTTTACGACGAAAATATTTTATGTTTTAATAGCAAAAACTTTAAACGACGATTTCATTATTCAACACACATAATACATATATGTGAAGTTAACATAATTAACACACATTCTAAGGTTAAAAGTCTTATAAAATCTAATAGAAACACAAATACTGTCCTTCTATTTAATTCGTATGACATAAAGGAATAATTTGTGAAAATAAAATCAATACTTCCGAGCGATGGAGAAAATATAAATACAAAACGCAATTACCGAAAGGCTATCTTAATGTCGTTCCGTGTACATTTTACAATTACTCATCATACCAAGTCTATCTAAACTATTTATGCTGTCACGTCAGTGGGGTCATTAACTATTAGTAGTTTTCGAGAGTCACAGCATCTAATCGTAATTTAAGTGCGGCGTGCAATGTTTTAACACAAACTTGGAAAATACGAATGAAATCAACTCCCCTTTATTATGCGAGACAGCTCTCCTTTGCATCTCACGACGCCCCACACTATTTTTAGTTCTCAGCGCGCCGTTTAATATAAATTTCTCCTCAAATTAATTATTCATTTCCAAAAATCACTTCGACTTTGACGTTACGAAGCGGCCATAACGACAGTTTTAGCAACACGCCCCTGAAGCTTCAACGTTTCGTTTCACGATGTATGTACTTAATCAAATTTTTCTTAAGTGATTAAGATTTTTACCTTACAATAACACTTTATTAAAAATTATTTGGTATCTAAAATAAAAGAATTATCGTACTTTGCAACAAGCAAATGCACTTTGCATCAAGATTTGACAAACTGTCAAAAGACGAACTAAACGCCAAACCACAACTAAAGAGTAGTTGTGGTTACAAAATTGTAAATTATAATTAAAAAGAAAATCAAATTATAACGTGTTATTCATAAATATTTCTTACTTAATTTTAACCTTTTTAAGTAATGCAAACTTGGAATATATATTGTGTATTAACATGTTGCTTGTAATTGTCTTTGGTGGGACCGCCATTTTGTCAATCCGTCACTCATACGTTTTTTATGTTTAGGAAAGTCACATAAGATTAATTTTTATGTCTCTTCCTTCATGAAACTCATTTTTCTTATTCATATGCCTTAACTTTTAACTGATTATCTATTTATATGAAATAGTCAACTAATACTGATATATTTTAAGAAACTAACGTAATTTCGCATTGCAAATTTGCATTACATCTTTTCATTTTTGCTATTACAATATTTTTATGTTTGAACAACAAAACTGTGATCGCGAAAATGATATATCACTCTCAGCGAATATTATGTATCACTCTTAGCGAATATGACGTATTTTCGTTCTTATGATCCTTTTTTCGATTTCAACAAAATTTGTAATATTGATGTAACTCTAATGGAAATTATTGGCCAAAATCAATTGAAAGAATTAAGGAGTTATGTATTTAATGAGTCGAAAATATGATGAATGTAAAAAATACCTTAGTATTATTAAATTACAGACACTTTTTTACACTTTGTCATAATAATAAAAAAAACGTCCTTGGACATTATAAGCAACTTCTTATTCTACTTTCTTGGTTTGAATCAAAATAGCGTGTAAGCGAAATAGCTTATGTGTATGTTGATATTCTGTAGTTTCTTTATTTATTGAAAAAAATTACTAAAATTATTTCGCGTCCCCTACCAGTTGCGCGATTAGAATTTGACGTCATCTACGAACACTGCGCGCAAGTATCATGTGAAAAATTAATTGGTATATTTTATCCGTTATGACGTTCACAATGTGTGCGTTCAATCAATTACATGGTCAGAGGATACGGAAAATACTGGTCATGTGATTAAATGTTTTTGAATTATGTCATGAAAAAAAATACTTATAATTGGAGCATGTTCACAAAAACTACAATCCTTATTAACAAATGTTGAAAAAGTCCATACATACTGTAATATGAAATATAATCAAATACTGATACTGTTTTGGGTATGATGATTATACTTTTTAGACTAAAGTAGATCATTTCTTTAATAAATATATATATATA
>DVQP01002303.1:0-12892 GCA_018231745.1 Danaus eresimus
TTATAAGATCTGTACACAATACACTGAATACTCTCGAACACTTCAGGAATTATCTGACAAGTGCAAGCTTTTGCGAAACACTTCAGGAATTATCTGACAAGTGCAAGCTTTTGCGAAAGTTTAAGATATTCTTAAATAAAACCAATATATATACTAACTGTGATCATGGTTGCTGAAAAGTAACTGAAACATCCGAATTATGTAGTTTTAAAGTAATAAAAAATTGCGTAGTCAATCCAAAATATATAAGTTATATTTAAATAACTCGCGAAAATCTTAGATCTCATTATGGTGGACATGTAGATAATAGTACAACCAGCACCTTTAAGTACAGAAATAGTTACAATAGCGTAATATCAATATGCTTACACGCAAAAACATATCCTCAGAGCAGTCATAATTAAAGATCAGAGAACAGTTCAAGAAAAAAAATAAACAATAATTTCAATATGAATATGCACTTGAATATACATTATTTTAATTGAGCCAGTCACATTTACCCTACCTATTGTATTTCAAGTCATATTTATGACAGGTATAAGAAAAGAAAAGTTTTATGTATCTTCATAAACTATTAGGCAAGAATCAAAAAAAATACTACAAAATGTCTACAAAAATTTATGTAAATGTTTGTACTGAAAATAAAATAGCGAAAGCAAGAGCTTAATCTGTAAAGGGTATTAACAAGTATTGGTGACATTTCTTTAAAATATGATTATATATTTGCTCTCTGTATGACAGTTGTACATTTCAACTAAGTGTAACTTACATTGTGCCTTATGAATAACCTATTATAATAGAAATATAAACTTACGTATTATAAGCAAAAAGAATGAATATTATCGAAAAATATAAGTATGTTGAAAATACAGGAGCTGGCCGGCGACTTACCTATTTGCGTTTTACTGGTTTCGTGTAAGGCTTTGGAAGTCAAATATTCTTCAAATTTTTTGTCAATATATGAATTTATTTTATGAACCACGGGATTTGATATGGTAGCAAGTTCGGTTTCTGATAAAACATCGTGTAAATGATTTTTCCCACCGGCTTCCACACTGGCGGCTTCCATCTTTGTCACTGCAAAACGATATATTTCACAGATGAAAAAAAATGCACCACATGCATTTACGAAGTATTTTAATATTAAAATACAAACACTAAATATATTTGAAGTAAAGAACGTAAGATTGTTAAAAAGACACATTTTATTTAAAAGTTATTATCCCATAAAACAAAATGTATATTAATAAAGGTTATATTTATATTTTATACACAATATTATTATTATTTGCATATTCCAAATATATTTAAACCAGATTGTTAAGTCAAACAATAGTATTGCTTCTTAGCTTATCTTTAGATATAATAATGTATATATTTAATAATCATGGAAATGTAATACAAATTCAATTTAAAAGATTTCTATTATAATTGGCAAAAGAATTTTATTGTTATAAATTCTCCGTTTCCGATTATGTTTATTTATAAAACTGTTACTTCAAACGTAGACACTTACATACAAAAAGTAACTTAACTTAATAAAAATATTTGATTATTAAAAACATGATTTGATAAGAATGAATGAACACGAAATTAAATTAATATTTTTATTTGCGGGAGTTGTATTGATTGCCTCCTTGTAAAATGTATTATTGTTGCTCTATATACATTTTTTAATTTCATTCATTTATGGCCAAGTTTTTCAAGCCTGATATTGACACTGACGTATTTTGGTAAAATATGTTGAATCTGTATATTATGGACAAATAGCAGACTCAATTCGTTATTGAAAATGGACTCAATGGAGGAAGAACAATGTTTACATCAATGTGCAAGCTATTTCCAGAGCCATAATATACAATTATTGTTTAAAGATTGTATAGTTCAACTTTGTTTACATAAACCTGAAAATCCTGTTACTTTTTTGCGGCAATATTTTCAAAAATTAGAGAGAGTAAGTTTTGTTTTCAAGCAAAATCATCAAGAACACTTATTATTTGTTATTTTAACGAAAATATATCCTCTTCCTAAAATATAACCTGACCTTAAAATTCGTTGTATTTTCAACTCGTACATAGTGTTTTGGAGAAAAAAATTCAATTCATTTGATACCTTTACTCGAGTTGACAGCTCACTCGAAATAGCACACTTAAGATCCTCTGAGAAGTGGTCTTTATTTAGGCTATAAATATTATCTCAAAACTATATTTAATATGTGCGTAAGTTTACAGTTTCAGTTGAAAATTGGATCATGACATTCTTTATATTCTGCGGCTACATCTTTAAATATATCTAGTATACTTAAACTCTTCCAATTTTTCTATATCTATTTCTGTGATTGTGATATTAGAATATAAAAGATGGTAAGAAATATCAATATACCTAACAAATGTGTTTAAACAATATTGTAGTGCAGTTGAATGTTTAACCAACATGTTTTTATGAAAACCACTTAACCCATTTGTTGAGATTTACTAACAAATTTAATCTTCCAGAACATAATTACTGATCAAATTGTTGTACAATGTAATTATGTAACATCAAATACAATAAACATATATTAATTTTTTATTCTCTACCAACATGTCTTTTATATCAAATACAGATAAATATTGTTTTATTATAAAACACCAACACCATATAGGGCTGCAATATATTTTGTATATTGCAGATTAGTTATATAAAAAATCAGAAATATCTAACAAAAGAGTTAATAGAGCAGGAACAAATTTTCAAGGGTTAGATAAATATGTCACTTATCTATAAGACAATTGTTTGTCTAGTACTATGCTGTACTACTGGCATTGGGAACTTTAACTTAGCTGTTTAACTTGCTATATGTGTCATTCAAATTATAAATATGTAAGTCTTAGAATATTAAAATTTTAAACATGATATCATCAACTTAACTAGTTTATTTAAAACAGTATAATTGTAATAGTCTGAATAAGAGAGATGTAGTGGATCGAAATCTCTTTGCTTTGAGAGTCTATAACCTTGGTACAAGTTAAGGAAATAATATATATTATAATCTCATAGGACCAAGTTAAAGCGGCAGCAGCTGCAGCTGCTTCATCTGAAGGTGAGGCAGATGGAGAATTATCACCATTGCCAGTGCCCGGTGGTCAATTGCCGAGGCGACGCGGTGGTATCAGTGCTGAACCTGTCACTGAGGAAGATGCTACTAGCTACGTCAAAAAGGTCATATTTTCTATAATACATCATCAAAATAACAAGATCCCTTTTGTTTAAATATAATGAATATAGTGATATTTACTAAATATGTATCACAAGCATTGATTGGTAGAAGATTAATGTTAGTTTTAATAAATTTCATACCTTCTCTCTCTATTAAATTCAACAATAAAAATGTTCTAGGTTGTGCCAAAGGATTATAAGACGATGGGTGCATTGTCGAGAGCAATTGCATCAAATGTTCTATTTACTCACCTAGATGAGTGTGAACGAGCGGACATGTTTGATGCCATGTTCCCTGTACAATGTCTACAGGGTGAAACTGTTATCAGACAAGGAGATGAGGGTGACAACTTCTACATTGTAGATTCCGGAGAAGTTGAGGTAAATTATACCGTATCTAATTTAGTTGTAAGTCTAAAAAAAATTTCAGTTTCCTTTTTTAATTACTATGATTTATATCTTCAAATTAACTTATAAATTATTAAATTTTGATACAAAAATACTATATCTTTAACACTGGAAACATAACATTCAAAAGTTAGATTAAATTATTTATTATTTATTGTATTATTACACAGATGTTCAACTCTTAATATTAACTAGCCTTAATGTCCAAAAAGCAATTTATGTAATAAAAAATTATAAAATTATAGGTTTTAGTAAATGGTGAGCCAGTGACCACTATTGGGGAGGGTGGTAGTTTTGGCGAACTGGCACTCATATATGGAACTCCACGAGCAGCTACAGTACGAGCTCGTACTCCCCTGAAGCTCTGGGGTCTGGATAGAGATTCATACCGACGGATCCTAATGGGCTCCACCATCAGGAAGAGAAGAATGTATGATGAATTTCTATCCAGAGTGTCCATTTTAGGTGATGATTACAGAATATATTTCTTTCTAAACCTACTCCATTAAAGAATGCTTTTGCTTTAGAAAACTATTTGTTGCTTGTGTAAATTCATAACGAAATTGTTTGCATAATATTAATAATTCATTGTTTGTATCATATGACGATAAAGATATGAAAAATTTTAAATCTCTTTAACTTTAACAACAATTTCTCAGGTTTTAATCATAAAGCTTGATTGACACAAAATAGATTTTCATGATTGTATGTATTTAAATTCCTTACTACAGCAGACATTACGTATAAGTTTTCTTAAGAAATATATTTGTTTGTTGTGATTGTAGAAAGCCTAGAAAAATGGGAGCGTTTGACTGTGGCTGATGCGTTGGAACCAGTATCCTTTAATGATGGAGAGACTATCGTACGACAGGGAGAGCCTGGCAATGACTTCTATATTATTGTCGAAGGTAGACAGTATTTAAATAATCTGACATTTCTTTGTTGAGATTATCGTTTAATTTTTCTCAATACAATAATCATATTACTATGTATCATTTTATATAACATATTTCTGATACCCATACGGTTCCGCTTTGATTATTTAATAGTTTAATACAATTTTACTCATATAAAATTAACGTGATTATAAAATTATCTGTAAATGTCGTAGGGACGGCCGTGGTGCTGCAGCAAAGAGGAGGTTCGGGTGATCCGGTCGAGGTGGGGAGATTGGGCCCGTCGGATTACTTCGGGGAGATAGCGTTGTTATTGGACCGACCGCGAGCCGCCACTGTCAGGGCGGACGGACCGCTCAAATGTGTCAAATTAGACCGAGCCAGGTATTGCCAGCATTCAATCACTGTTTTTCTCTTAAATTGCATTCCTTGGTACGAATTATTATTTAATCTTTATCTAATTTGTTCTTACGGAAGTACTACAATTATTAATAGTTTTTATATTAATGTGGTATTACATATAAAAATGTACTTATGTTAACTTTGAAAAACTATTCTTAATTAATTTAATTGATAAGTATTGTATGTTTAATTTCAAATTATTCTTTCAGATTCGAACGGGTCCTGGGTCTTTGTGCCGATATCTTGAAGCGGAACATCGCTCAGTACAATAGTTTCGTTTCGCTATCAGTGTAACACTGACCTAATGGATAGAATCTTTGATAATGTTGAGTTGTATGTTTTAATCTTAATACATATGTTATTTGTTTTGTCTCGCTTCTATGCAGCGATTTTATTTTGTCCAGAATTATGTTAATATTCAAGTTATTTAATTTTTTTCATAATGTTTATAATAATAAGCGTTTATTACTTAAAAGCTAAATGTAAAATAAATACTTACAGTCATCTCTCCCCCAACATGTTGTGTAATAGATGTTATATGGTTTTTGTAACTTAATATACTATTATTACGTTGTGATAAATACTATGTGTTATTTTAAATTATTTCAGGCACTCTCGTAATGGCTAATGTTAATACATTTTGTTAAGATCATAAACTAGATTAAAAATTAATAAAAAGTTAAACTAACAGTTATAAAACTTTAAGTATATGGAAAACTTGTTTTCAATAGAAATAGAATTTTCAGTCACTCAACCATTTATACCAGGTCATTATAATAAAGGTATTTTATAATTTTGAACTCGTTTAATGTCATAAAATTATTTTTCTTTAATATACAACACTATCAAAGGAAATAATTGTTCAATTCATACCAACATCATAAAATAGATTATGTGTATGTAAAAAGCTTCACAAATGTCGTTTTTATTAAATTATTATTAAAATGTTATTATTATTATAATTTTGTTTTAAATTACCAGTTTTTATCATATGGATTTCAACTATTCAGTATTAGACGATTGTACTCTAAGTAATGTCATATGTTTCATAAAATAATTCAAAAGTCAATATTGTTTATCTAAATTTTCATATTGATAATTTGTTGTGTAGCAATCCTTATAATACCATTGAAATCCTCGTGAAGATGTGATCTCCAGAACTTACACCTTCCCCATACAAGGGCTGGATAATTAGGCGAAGTTATACCTTGAAAAATTCTAGCAATACTACGGCCAGTGAACTTACAGTCCTTGTATGTTGCTAATAGGGCCCTGACATCTGATGTGATTCTCTCGACATCTAATGGCCTCTCTTGTAATTGTTTATTTTCTGGGATGTTGTTTTCCCTTGTGAAGTAATCGTTTATTATCAATTTCAGTTCATTAGATTTTGGTGCCAAGTTTTCTTCGGAGAATGTTATTTGATCGCATGACTTATTGCAAAGTTTGTTAAAAGCCTGATGTATCTCTTCTAATTGGAACAACATATTTTTTTCCTGTACATGTACACTCTGATGCAAATCATCTAAAAGTTCATCTAGTTCTGTGGCTGATAGGTCACCAGGTGATTTTAATCTGAAGCCTAATGTATGGAATTCAACTTTAAGGTGAGACCTTTTCGATACTCCGTCTTTTACTATCCATTCGAGATTTTTCAGCTGATACTTAGTCATACCACTCTCCCACCCAATAGCCGCTGCTACCTCTATAACATTAAATTCTAGGACATTTAATTTAGTTACACTAGCAGCCTTCTTACTTTCTATTAGATATGCCATAGCTAGGGGTGGACAGGTTTTTGCCGCTTCTAAAATTTTTATTGGCCCACCATATGAAGAAATCTTACACTTAGTGTAAGCATTATGCAGAACTTTTATATAATGTTTATGATGAAGTTCCACATAACATAGAAGTGTTGCTATGTTTTCTGAAGGTAAATCTAATTCTTCTACAGTTTCGTCAATCGGTATACCTACCTCATGACCCTGACACCTCGATACATTGGTTATTTTTGAATTTTCCGTTTTTTCCGGAGAAATGCATTTACATGGTATGAATATTTTCTGTAAAAGTCGTCTTATAACGGGTCTATCAATTGAGTTAGCGTAAATGTGTTTCAATAGTTCATCTTTATCGTCATTTTTGTTATTCATGAAAACATGACAAAACGCTGGTTTGCCATCTCTCCCAGCTCTACCAACCTCCTGAACGTAAGACTCAAAACTTGGAGGCATATTGTAATGTATAATACAACGAATATCTGATTTGTTGATACCCATGCCGAATGCCACTGTCGCTACTATGATTTTTAAGGTGCCATCCATGAAATGTTTTTGTATTTTCTTCCTCTGAGCAGCAGACATACCAGCATGGTACGCTTCTGCGATATAGGACATTCTCTTTCGTTTTTTGTTTTCTTTTTCCATATTAATCTTGCCAGGCTGGAAAAGACATGATCTTATCACAGCAGCTATCCTTTCACATTCATTTCTTCGTATACAGTAGACAATTATAGAACTAAATGAATTGATTCCTTCAGAAGCTAATAAAGATACGAGGGCTCTGTCTTTATCCTTTTCAAAAGATATGGATAGGAAAAGATTATCAGGCAGTGCGGGATTCGTTAAAACACCATTAAGACCATCAGGAACATTAATATGATTTATAACACTTTTAATGGTTGCTTGACTTGCTGTAGCTGTGAGCCCTAAGATACATTTCACATTTAATTTTTCCCTTAACACTCTACAAATCATTAAATAACTTGGCCTAAAGTTATGGCTCCATTGAGATACACAATGAGCTTCATCAATACATGCAAATGCAATTTGTGGTAGGGACTTGAATAAACCTGCAAAACCGCTTGACGTGTCTCCTGCTATAAGTGCTTCTGGTGATATCAGAAGTATGTTAATTTCGCCTTTTTTTATCAATTCTATAATCTTTTTTCTTTGAGTTGGACTTTGATTGGTGTGCAAACAACCAGCTTTAAGAAATTCTGGCATATTTAACACCTGATCTTCCATCAGTGAAACTAGCGGGGATATAACTAAAGTGATACATTTGTAATATTTGCTATAAATATATGCTGGGAGTTGGTAACACAGGGATTTGCCACCCCCCGTGGATAATATTAATAATGTTGAAAGGCCACAGAGTATGCGTTTAATGGCACATTCCTGACCGGAACGAAAACCGGAGTGTCCAAACATTTTAAGTACTTCATAAATCTCATTTAAGTTTTCATTAAATTCAGTATATATTGGTTTCACCTTGTCTGAGTTTTCAGGTATTTCAGCTAGGAGCTGTAAAAAATGTTCAGGTACCTGGCTTGCTTCATAAACAAAATTACTCAATTGCTCCTCAATTTGTTCTGTTTTTTGATTCTCCTGACTACTAACAACTTTTTGCATGTCTTCTAATGTGGGCATACTACTTTCATCACAGTCTTCTAAAGGTAGTAAAGAACTCCCTCTATGAGCAGTACAATACCGGGCCATATGGCCGGTTTGATTGCATTTAAAACATGTCACTTTCCCTGATTCTGGAAACTCCATGCCAGCATGAAGTGCCTTCTTGTCTTTCCAAAGCTGTTTCTTATATTTTGAATAGTTTATACTCTTCTTCCCTCTAACAAATACTTTTTTCTCTATGTTGATTTTCACAAAATTGTCATTTAGTGTTCCATTCTGTACTTTTAATTCTAACTTATCAATTCCATTTGAGATCTTGGGTGGAGACTTTTCTGATTTAGAAGTTATAGTTTTTAAAATATCTGACACATTTGCATGTCTTGGGTTTACTTTTTCATTTAGACTGAATGCCACATATTCATTGATATCTGGAGGAAGTTCTTTGCATTCTTCAGTTTTGTTAATTGTTCTGTCTTTTTTGGACCTTTTCATGGTGCTTTTCTGGTTTTTCCTTTGTTTAATAGTTTCAACTTCCCCATTATTTAAGTCTATATCATCCTGTTGTTTATTATCTACAATAGTTTTTGTCGAGGGGTCTAATTTTTGTTTTTTAAGAGCTGGCTTAAGCTTACTGATAGCGATATCATCATCAGATTCACTATTTTCTACATAGTCATATGGTTTATCTACTATATTCGACATACTTAAATTGGTCAATCCAAACTTCTCTACCTTATTTTCAGCTGTTGAATGTGATATTAAAACTGGCTCTGTTTCTGACACACTCATAACACGATCACACCAACCTTTATCAATTTGTCTCACAGGAATTGTCCTTAATAAATTTGTTGAATTTTCTGAGGTCTTCAAAGCAGGATTAGATAATGGACTTCCGAATTCCCAAGATGTTGTATTTGTGCTGTTTTCAATAATATCTGTGTTTCTTAATTCTGTAGCCTTATTTTGGGAATTTTGGGAATTCTGAGTACTTTTTACTTCTTCAGTCTTATTTTCATTTACAACTTCTTTAATAATAGATTCATCTACTATACTTTTGTTACTTATAGATTTCCTTGGGTTCCTTATAGAAAATTTTCGATTTAAAAATAATTTCTTAGATAAATTTTCTGTAAATGGACTTTTACTTAAATCCTCTGTTTTAGGATTTAGTATTCTTTGAAGCTCTTGAACACTCGGCAAAGAAGGTATAAGAGGATCCTCAGAATCAGTCATTTCCGAAGGATTTTCCAGTTTTTGTGGCTCGAGAGGTAAAACCAACTCATCGTCAAAATCACAAATTGATAGCGAATTTTCTAATGCTGCACTCTTTAACTGAAAGTACTTCTTATACGCATATTTAATGTTTGCTGGAGCTTCTTTTATGTCAAACTTAGAGGGAGTTCGATTATGCTCATGTTTGAACTGCTTCTCCCAGTTTTTTACAATTAATTTACTTTTCAAATAGGCTTTATCCTTTTTTATAGATTCTATTACATCCATTTTTATTAAGTACCCACAATACACGTATGTTATAAAAAAATATATAATAAATAATATTTCAAAACAAATCAAAGATACCACTGCAGTTTTCCCGCCACTAAATGACATTAATAAGAGACAGCTGATTTGTGACAATTTGTGTCATAACGCATAAGAATAAAAATGACTCTTTATTCTTTTACGTTAGCTCATTACATTGGTATTATTATTATTATTTATAACTATAAATAAATTCTAACGCTACAATAAGAAAAAAAATCTATTAAATATTTAAGAAAGCCTACTTAAAAATTTAATAAAAGGAAACTTGCTATCTTTCAAATATTATTTCAACTTATTTCATTTTGATGAAAAAATTATTCGGGTCTTAAGTTAAAACACCATTACATTACTCTATTCATAGCATGCATTACCACCGATTAGAAAAATTGGGGTCAAACTTATGTTTCAGAATTAGGTGGTAATTTGTTTGTAAAAATGACCGGTCTAAGCTAAATTTAATAATAATTATAAATCTTTTGAATAATATTAATACTGTTTGCTTGTACACTTGTGAAACTCAGAAATATAATCTTGGCGGGTGATATTTTTTATAGTCTCATGTAAATTGTTAAACATCTGTATAAAAAGGGTTTTTATCTTTTGTTTTCACCCACTTTCAACATAATCTATATATATATATATATAAAAGAAGTCTTAGGTACACTATTTATAACTCAAGAACGGCAGTACTGATAGATATATATATAAATTATTGGAGAGATAGCTTAGAACCAGGAGACGGACAAAGGATGCTCAATTCTCTTCGAAAAATAAAAAATATAAATTTATAATTTTCAATACTTGGTTAATTACCGCCTCTAGGGCGGAAAACAGTTCGCCCGGTCAGCTATACATATATAGTATTACTAATGCCGAAATTAACGCGGACGAAGTCGCGGGCAAAGCTAGTTTATAATAAAGATTAATTGTAATCTTTAAAACCAATAGGATTTTTTTCTACAAAATCAAAATCTCAAAGCTAGTACAGAGGAACTAAGGTCATGTTAATTTTTCAACTTTAAGATATCTCTTTAATTTATTACATATAACCAGTTCCCATCTTACTGGAAGCTGTACGCGCATTAGTTTAAGTAGATAAATAAAGACTCCTGACTAAAAAACTAACTTAAAATATGTATTAAATATTTTTTATTATTCTTAGGAAGGCGACATTATGTCTAAAAATATATTTACAACCTACAGCTCGCTTTCCAATACAAAAGCTTTACCTTTTTATTTCATATCATTACAAATTATTACCGATATTAATGAAGTAAGTGTAATTTCAAAATAAACTTAGTTTCTTCAAGTTCTTTCCACAACAAAGTTAATTTTAAAATAAATATTTGGGTTTTGCTTTGGAAGTGGTTTAAAAATAAAAAAAAAACTGCTTATACACTGCCTATGTACTAAATAATTTTCAATGTAGTCAGAAAGATCAAAAAGCAAAAATGAGTTGTAAAGAAATCTATTCATAGAACCTGTCGAAATAGAAATTTAGGGGGTGCTAGCAAGAAACATTTTGTTAATACCTATCATTTTCAATATTAGACGAATTAAAAAAAAACTTTAAAATAGTCTTCTTAATATAAATTCTTATGAAGAAATTAAAATGTAAATAAATTTGTACGGTTAGATAACCGTATATAGATATGTACCGCGGGAGATCATGCATTTTTAGCGCTCATTACCACGCAGTATGGACGTCAGTATCTACTTAATGATCGTTCAAGCTCTGGCTCATAAAAAAACATGTGGAGTTGTATAGCGGTATAAATAACATAATTATCAACACATTAATAATCATGTATACAAAAAACAACGTTAGCAAATGTTAAGAAATATTTGAATTTATTTTTTGATTTATATAAGTATGGACTGATGGTCTAAATCTAAATTATTTTAGTCGTAAAATGTCAAAAAGAAAATCTCTTATTATCTTAACCGTTTTGTATTAAGGGTTTCAAATGACTCATTTTATTATGGGGCTTCTTTATTATAGCAGTGTAATATTATTTATTAATACCACTATTGAGATGGTAAGAGTTGATACCGTCAAGAATTCAATAAATTCACCGTGCGGGCGCCGGGTCCATCGAGTTGCAGGGGGGAGGAGCTTCAACAGTGCCTGGGAGTCGCGACCCAGGTGTAGGTTAGAGAGGCCCCTATCTAACGTGCGTTAAACGCTAACCTCTACCTTCCAAGCTCCTCTCGCTACCTAACCTTTGAGAAGAACCTACTGGGTCTGCTTCGAAGTACCTTCCAAGAAAGAATTGATTTTAGTTCTGAACAGGCCCAAGTCTTTTAGTAGGTAGTAGAGAGATTTTATGAGATCTTAGATTTTCGCGAGTTTTATACATTTAAACGAAACAAATATTTTTCGGATAAACTAGGAGTGATTTATTTTTTGTTGAAAAAAACTACATACTTTAACTTTGCAGCAGCAATAAGTAAAGTAAAGGTTGCTGTAAAGTAACCGAAACGTCAGGAGTATCTAGTTTATTCAACAAAAAATAAATCACGCGTAGTTTATCCGAAAAATATTGGTTTCATTTAAATGAGTAGTGAGATTTATGTTAACCCTTAATCAAATATTGGGAAATTATTTCCCACATGCCACTACTGTAATTTTTTTGTTTTATTTCGTTTTTGGCAACTCTAATCAGTACGAACCTTAGGGAAAAATAATCGTACAGAATTTTTTAATTTTATTTATTTGCCACATTTTGTCTTAAGGCGCTAACTGTCATTGTATGTCAATGTCAAAAACACAGTTTGAAATATTTTGTGAAAAAACCGGTTCAAACGGAAGATTTAAAAGTTTTTGAAGAAAAAAAATCTGGTAAGTGCATAAACACAATAATATTGTAAACTAGACTTGTTTTCTGAATGTTTCTTACGGTTTTTGGGCTCGCAGCATTGATATTTGTTGTATTATATTAGGTTTAATTATGTGGGAAATTATTTCCCATTGTTTGTTCCTGCATTTGAAAAATACCAATTTCTATATATACAATAAATAATTTGTCTGTT
>DVQP01002304.1:0-12888 GCA_018231745.1 Danaus eresimus
TGAGTAATGTTATGTTGTTGGCCTTCGTTTCAGATGCAAGTGTGCGTGCGGGGCGGCGTGGAATGCTGTTAGACTAGTCAATGAGTAGCCGATGTTGTATCTTATAGTGTATTACGAAGTGTTTATGAATCTTTAGTTATTTCTATTACATTATATTCGCTGTGTACTACATTATTACTATGTACTAGATAAGATATATTTATTCGCTGTCGTAAGCCGTTAGTGCGGCGCTGTGGTGCAATAGATTGCATACTAAGATCCGACCGCGGGCCTTTCTTGTTGAATAACCGTTTGAGATATTTAGACGCACCGAGTGCACGTGCTCTTCGTAAATGTTGATTGTTGACGCATAATAAATGATATAATTATAATTATTATAATCTGTGTAATTGTTGTCGTGGCTTGATACGTCTATATAGATATGTAACTTAGTGTATCCGATTCTATGCCGTTAATATTTAATTATTTATCTGTACTACTATCCTCGGAGTTCGCACCGTACCGTATATTGTTAGGAGTAAGTGTTCCTTCTGTAACATGTTCATGTAATGTGATGTATTCTAAATTACACGTCCATTTTTCTTTTATTTTTAAAAAGCAATATATAATAACGTTAAAAAAAAATGAATATAAGCAATAAATTATGATAAATGTGAAATAGCGCTCCGCAACAGTATTATCACAGATTGAGACTGCGATACTAAAGTTAATAATCTATTTTTACACGAATGCAGCCAGCTATCACGATTACGTTTTGTTTGTGATATGAAAAGACGTCGGTCGTGCATTTTATTCCAATTAAATAACATGTATTAATTATTTTGTTTTTTTTAATAGATTTATTTACACTTTTTGTCGTTTACTTCTACTTTATTGTTAGCCAATTTTTGCTTTATAATTTGTTTTAATAACTCTACATCTCGAAATTCTCTCGCTAATACATTTTTTTTATATATATTTGTGATTTTATATAAATTGTAAATGTATTCTCTCATACTAACACGTGTCTTTGGAAGCTTATTGTAAAAAAATCGTCACATTGGACAGTCTCGTTGTTTTTTTTGGTTAACTATTTGTAATCATTGTAGGTTAATTTTATTTATCGCCAAAGTTGTGTACAGCAAGTCGAAGAATGTTAACATAAGTTACCAAAATATACGTTTTATTTCCTAACTGTTACAATGTTTTCTATAATTTGCATGAACTCAATAAGACAAAAATAGGAAATTTATTATACATATTCTTGAAATTGGAACATATTTTTTTTTTGGTTCAAAATTTCCCCCAAAATAACTTAAAAATATTAGCAAAATTTATAGATATGTATTATTGATTTTATTAAAGAATTTATGCAAAGTAAAATGTAGGTAGTTTACAATTGTTTTCATCAATGTCTTTTTAAAAAAATGCTTTTGCAGTAAATTCATTACATTAACAAAAATACAGATTTAAATACCATTATTTTGAACCTCTTCTAAATGGCAGACCCTATCAGATTTTTGATATAGCCTGTCGCAATTTGTAATTAAATTACTATTCACACCACATCTGTTTACTATTAATATATGGACACTGTTCATATAATGATCATGTTGTTTTATTTATAAATCGTTTAAAATAAAGGTTAATTTAAATATTGTGTTTTAATATTTAACGGACATTTTTACAAACAGTTGTATAAACAACTAGACAAGTAATAAATAAAGACTCGTTTAAAGCGACATGCACAATAGTTATTAGAATTTTCTAACCAGATAATAAAACAAATGTTAAATTTAATAAAGTATTACATAGATGTATAAAAGAAAAAGTGGATTACGAAAACCATCGTTTATTAAATAAATAGGTCCAAAGCTACAAACTACAGCCTAGGTGGTACAATACTGTAGCCGTCACTAATATGTAATCACGAAGTTTTTTTCTGACTAGTGACAACAAATATTAATTCTGAAGCAGAAGCGTAACTTTATTAATAAATACTTCTTGTTATCGTAACTTATCGGTGACCGTAGCTTTAAAAACCCCAGTATTTAGACAAGAATGCTGCAGCCTTTTCCTTACTTAATGTAACTCTACCGACGGGGTTCTCTAAGAATATAGTAGCGCTTTTCTTACCATTGACAACGTTTAAAAATTTACAAAACGGTGTACTCTGAGAGTCAAACTCGGAAGGCTTTGTTTTGGAAACAACAATATTCTTCATGTTTAAGTTTTCGGTATTCCTAACTTCCGCTCCGTCACACCACAGTGTGTAATTCATTCCATTAATGCCGAACAAGCCTTCAATTTCTTTGTGTAAGCATTTTAAATCTATAAATTTGTTGTCTTTATCTTTTAAGATGATACACCCTTGACTACTAGTAGCTCCATACCTTGGTGAGAGATCTTTAAGAATTACATTGGCCCATGGAATTGCAGGCATGTCGACTTCTTTTCGCCAAGCGATTACCAATTTTAAATGCGACCCTTTGAGTTCCTGTGTTTCTTGGATAATAACTGCTTTGGTTTTGGGTAATTTTTCAATATCAATCAATGGAGCCTTCACAGTACTTTCGATAAGTTCCCGGTGAGAGTTGATAATACGTAAGATGTCACTAGCTTTATCAACCGCATAGAAGACATCTACCTCATCTGTTGGTACTAAATGAGCTTTCTTTCTTAGCTTCTGTACTCTGTTTATTATCTCTCTAGCGAAACCCTCGTCAAGCATGTCCTGGTCGGGGGTGACGTTCAACAAAATAAGGACATCATTGTCGCTGTGAGCTTCGTATTTGTCACTTCCTTTCGCTTGGAATATAACTTTTATTTCGGATACATCGATTCTTTGACCATGTAGTTCTATGAAACCATCCGCAATGAGCTTTTCGCACTGAGTATTATCAAGATCTTTAAGGGATTGCGTCACGGCTTTTAAGTCACCCTTCAAGCGAGTACCAAGTACCTTGTAGTCTGGCTCTACTCTTAAAGTGACGCCATACTTCTCTTTATCACTCGATAGTTCTACCGTCTTAACGTTCATTTCTTCTAGAACATAAGAGAGCAAAGAGTTAATGTCTTCCAAGTAAGTCGCATCCTGATGTATGATTATCATCTCCGGAAGGGGATACTTGACGGGAATTGTTTTTCTGTCTCTCAAAACTCTCCCTAATTCAATGACTGCTTGCATTCTCTGGACAGCCCTTTCGATATTTTTGTCGACTAAATCTTGCTTTGACTGTGGAATCATGTTAAAGTGTACACTTTCTAAGGAACTTCCTGGCAACAGTTCCCTCAAGGTTTTATACATCAATTCGGTTAGGAAAGGAGTGAACGGTGCCATGACTCGAACCATGTCATAAAGAACTCCAAATAAAGTATCCAAAGCTACTTGGCAATCCTTGACGCCGTTTTCTCCCTTCAGCCTCTTCCTGTTCATTCTCACATACCAGTTTGTGAGATGATCAATGAATTTAGTTAACCGTGGTATAACAGTGTAAAGTCTGTATGCAGCCATTTCTTTGGATACGAATTCTAAGAGGGATTGGGTGAAGGATGTTATCCATTTATCCATAACATTTTCCCTAACAGCTTTTTCGTTAAATCTATAGTTGACTTTGTCTTCTTGAACAATTCTCTCGACGTTTTGCATTAAAAATCTAAATGCATTATACCAGGGTAAAAAGACGTCTTTGATGACATCCCTCACTCCCTCCTCCTTAAAACGAAGATTGTCTGCTTTCACGACTGGTGAATTAATGAGGTATAGCCTCAAAGCATCAGCACCATATTTAGATACAACCTCTAAAGGATCTGGATAATTCTTCTTTCTCTTGGACATCTTTTGCCCATCAGATGCTAGAATTAGACCATTAGCGATCAAATTCTTAAAGGGGGGTTTATTAAATAAAGCAGTTGACAACACAATTAGTGTATAAAACCATCCCCTTGTTTGATCTATACCTTCCGCAATAAAGTTAGCTGGAAAAATTTCATCAAACTCTTTTTTGTTTTCAAATGGATAATGATTTTGAGCATAGGGCATAGAACCTGATTCAAACCAACAATCAAAGACTTCAGTGACTCTTCTAAGAGGTGGCTGTCCAGGCCTTGATGATGGAATTTCCAAATGATCAATGCTTTCCCTGTGCAGGTCGGTAATTTCTTTTCCTGTTAAAGCACTTAGTTCAGCAATACTTCCAACACATAACACCTCTTGTTTGTCACTGGAAACCCATAGGGGTATCGGTGTTCCCCAATATCTATTTCTACTTATGGCCCAATCTCTAGCTTCTTTTAGCCAGTTGCCAAATCTTTTTTCTTTCACATATTCTGGAACCCAGTATGTGGCTTCACTAGACTTTAATAGATTTTCACTCATCTGTTCAACTCTCACAAACCAAGAGGGAACAGCTTTATATATTAGGGGTGTATCAGATCTCCAGCAATAAGGATAACTGTGTTTCACTTGACCAGATTGAATTAATCGATTGCGACTTTTGAGGTTTGCTATAATATTTTTATCAGCATCCTTAACATATTGCCCAAGAAATTCTTTGACAGGTTCTGTGAATCTGCCACTGGCATCCACAGGGCATATCATTTCTTGATCCCTTGTGATCACTCCTGCTGCCAAACACACCCTAAAATCGTCTTCACCAAAGTAGGGAGATTGGTGAACAATACCAGTACCAGAATCATCAGTGACATACCCATCAGTCAATACTTGAAAACCTTTTGGACATCTATCAACAAAATAGTCAAACATGGGTGTGTATTTTAGACCTTTTAATTTTTCACCCAAAAACTTATCTAGAATATCAAAGTTTTCAACATTCTTAAATATAACAGGAAATCTATTTTCCTGCAAAACATAACAATTTCCAGTTGATTTTTCTTTTACTTTAAAATAGGTAAGTTTTGGATTCACACACAGAGCTAAATTACTGGGAAGAGTCCAAGGAGTAGTGGTCCAGGCTAATAAAGAAAACCCTTCTTCAGTGGGGAATGTTACCACAACAGCAGGGTCAACTACATCTTTATAGTTCTGTCCAGCCTCAAAGTTGGATAATGGTGTCGAGCAAGTTGTAGAGAATGGCATAACTTTAACACCTTGGTAAACCAGACCTTTATTGTACAATTCCTTAAACACCCACCAAACAGATTCCATAAACCAGGGGTATAAGGTCTTATAATCATTTTTAAAATCTGTAAAAAGAATAAGTAGATATACCTCAAATATGATGTTGGAAAGAAACAATAACCAAAAAAAATCATTAATATCAAATTACCAATCCATCTTCCCATTCTGGTGATGATGTTTTCCCAATCTGTTGAATATTTCATAACTATTTTGCGACATTCTGCATTATATTTATCAATACCCATCTTCTCCACATCTTCAGGACCTTTAATTCCTAGAGTTTTATCAATTTCAAATTCTACAGGCAAACCATGGCAATCCCACCCAAATCTTCTTTCAACATGATATCCCTGTAAAATAACAATAAACAATGACATTTGTGGTAAATTTTAACATTAACATCATTTAAAAAAAGGAACAGTTTATACCTGCTGGTGTGCATATCTTGTAACAACATCTTTTATTGTTCCAGCCAAAATATGACCATAATGAGGTAGACCTGTCGCAAAAGGCGGTCCATCATAAAACGAATATCTGAAATAGAAGTAATTTATTAAAGCGATTCTCTTGAATTCTTTACGTTGAGGTTACATAGCACATACTTCGGTTTATTTTTGGACTGCTTTAAACAAGTCTGAAAAGCGTCAATTTCTTTCCAAAACGCTAAAACTTTTTCCTCTTCTTTTGGAAAATCAATATTTTCAGGAACCCTATTAACTTTCAGCGACATGATGAAACATCCACGCAACTAACTATCTAATACCACGGTCCACGACATGCCACCGCATATATTTAAAATTTTTACACTAGTCAAGTCACTAACTGACTTTGACATTTGGCAATCAGAAAGTCAGTGCTGCCAGTCTTAGCCTGTATTTTCCTAAAATAAATGTTCTTACTAAAGATATTTCAAATATATTTATTATAAATTCATTAAATAATATTAAATCTAATAATAATTGCTTTGTATAGAAATGCTTTGTTTTATTTTAATTTATAATATAAAAGAGTCTGAGCTACATAATTTAAGCTCGTTAGTTTTTGTGTTCCGATATCAGTAATCAAATGTCAAAACAGAAGTTAACAATTTTTGTTCTTAAATTTTGACTGCCAAGTTATTTCTAGTTCCAAATTTTGTTATTAAATATTCAAATCCAGATAAAACACATTGTATTTGTCAATATTTTTTTATTGAAAATAGGAAATGTATTCTTGTCAAGGTTAACATATAAAAATACTACACGTAAACAACTGATTGACCATGGAATGTAGCTGGATAAAGAGTTCACCTAGGTAAATTACACTGCTCTAAATCTAATATAAAATTTTTTATTTCTTAATATGTTTATTTACTTTTCAGTTTAAAGAGAGGTATTGATATTATAAACCCTTTAGAAGACATAAAGTTTGAACAATTCTTAAAAAGAATTGTTGTAAAATTAAAAATTCAAGACCTGGAAATATTTTCTGAAGATGAAAAGAAAAAACTCGAGAAAATCTTTAAAATTAATGAAGATCAACTTGTATTAGCAATAAAAACCGTGATTTATATATTTAAAAGAATCCTCAAATATATCTTTATGCCCGTAAATTTGACTAATGACTTGAAGGTGTTAGGATTTAATTCAGAAAAAACAGCATCCATCATTAAATTGTGGTCTATAGAAACAAGCTCAACTTTAAACGACTTAACATCAACAACAGAGAACAAATGCCAGGATAATCCAGATTTCAATTGGAAACTAAATACAGAATTAAGTTCGGAATATCAAAGAAAATGTAAGATTCCTAAAGCATATGTAAAAATGTCAGACAAACATAATGAAACTGAAATAGAATTAACACACGAAGATATACATTCATTATTTTTACAAATTGAATCAATACAAAATGAATTAGATAATCTGATGTAATGTCAAGTTATTTAATTATTATACTAAAAGTGCCTTGCGTTGAAACTTGATATATATTTTAAGTATTATAAATATTTATCTTATCAAAAAAATATTATGTCTGTTGTTGTTTCTCATAGTAAGATGATAAAATGCACCATATTTATTTCTTTGTTAAACAATATACATATCTGCAAACATATTCTAATGTTATTTTATTTTATTAAACCGGACATGATACACATTTTGTATGTTAATATAAGTTAACATATAAATAAAAACTGGTGATTATAATTTTTGAACTGAAATAAACTGAAAATACATACCAAACTTAGCCTTACAAAATATTATTTTGTAGGGCTAAGTATGTAATACTTAATATTGGTTGAAAATGTGTTTACCAATCATTAAAAAAGTGTGAATTCATACTAATCAAATTCAATCTTAATAATCTGAATGTGATCAAATATCATATTTTTAAAATTATAACAATATTGTATGAATGGCTTTGAAAGCCTTTACCATCTCAAAAATAGAGAATATCAACACAATTTTAAAATATATCTTTCAAATAATTTTCTCACTTTTCTTGGTTTCGTTTTTATTTTGTGAATATGAAAATTTTGAAATAATAGATACACAACCTTATTGTGCCCTGACAGCATTTTTATGGAGGTCTGTAAATGTATTCATACAAATTATTAGACATCCAATATATTTTCCTTAATTGCTATCAAATGGAATACAAATTATTAATACTATAAGCTATCAGATCAAATAAAAAAAAAATTAGTTTCTTCACATCAAGTGAAATCATTTGGCTGTCTTATACTTAAACAGCTGTTGCCTCGGCTTCGCCCGAACCTCAATCCGGTGAGGTCCGCAATATCATCCGCATTATGAAATATCATTCGATTTTTAGATGATTCCTTAATCAGACATCCTGACTAAGTCATACTGGAGATACCTCAGGAAAATGTCCTCTCTATTAAAAAAGGCCATTAATTAAAGAGTAGCAAACATTTACCTGAATTGAGATGTTTATGTTTTATTAAGGCATTTATAATGTCGTCTAAGTTACTTTTAATTGGATCACATATTTACAATTGAAGTTATTTTTAAAATCAGTTCAACTGTTCTAGAAAATAGCCGGAACAAACAGACAAACGTACATTAATTAAAAAAAATGCAATATTGGTACATTATTACACAGGTATCGAATATATAATATATTCGATTTGTGTGTTCCATTTGTGTATAGAATCAAAAAGCACACAATTACATTTACTTATCATGATAGATAAATAACAATTTTTTTTAAATGAAATATTGATGGAACATTTTAGAATGAAACTTTCAGAATACATTTACGTCTTTTAAGTTTCCTAACAACATTGGAATAGGTATCTTTATTGCAGGTAGTGGTCATTACATTTATAATTAAATGAGTCCAAATAAAACAGTCCCTAGTCTCTTATGCTTATTTCAATTTTGAAAATATGAATTATTTGTTTTTAGTCCTCATCGTAAAATAATAAACAGATAAATTAAAACTTAATAGAAATGTATTTTATGAAATAGAATAACAAATAGCCAGAAATTTATAAGTAACTTATTTGATTGTGTAGTAAGATCCATATTTGTCTAACTCAAAAGCTGCCGAAACAAACTGATCTGGGTCTAGAATTTATAATAAATACTATATAATTGTATATTTTGTTTAAGGAAGCCCAATATAATTATTTATTTTTTATTCTTCGTCATAACTTTCTTTTATTTGAATGTATAGTTTATAGTTATTCAAAACATTAATTTTAATCTATGAAAACAGCTTCTTTGAAATCATAGACTAAAAATGTAAGAGTAATGTCATAGACATTGCCTTCAAATACGTCAGAGGTTTTGGCAGCCCGTGGGTGAACTATTTTCTTCATTGTTGACCTTTCCTAAATCTTAGGTGTAATTATTTCATCATTAGAAGTATTCTGGCTGTACCGTTGACATATAACAAATAATTATTCGATTCCTACGATGGACTCTGAAGATGACACAAAAGACGATGTCGATTCTGGTAATGAGTCCAGCGGAGACGATGTCGACTTTGTCATGGACGAGACTCACAGTACAAGGGAACGACAAACGGAACTCGAAGAATATCCATACGAGGTGTTATCTACAGAGGAAATCGTTCAACATATGGTAGATTGCATAAAAGAAGTGAATACAGTAGTTGAGGTCAGTATGTTAATGGTAAACAATGACTTTCTTAATGAGGTTACTCGTACGCTGGTTTACTATGTTACTTTTAATTACTAACATGTTGTGTTTCGTTCCAGTATTAGTTTTAAACTAATCCTTTTGTTTTCAAGATGTCTTACATGTATTAGGGAAATTCACCTTTTCCTGATAATTTCAAACAAAAGCATTAAATGAGTCACTGTTGTATATTTCCTATTCTTTATCAATGATCTCATTAAAAAACATTTTTACTATCCATGTGTAATAAATAGAAGGTTTCTCCTATACATGTAGTTTCTAATTAGGTCATCTCATAAACAAAGATTAAAATGTTTTTCATGATAATAATTTATTTGAAACTGTTATTATTGAATTACAGCAACATTAAAAGAATATTTGTTCTATAAAAATATATTCATTGCAATTGCAATAGAATGTTGTCCTTTTAAATTTATATTAATTCATAGTAAAATTATAATAATCACATCTAACAAAATTAGACATATTATTCATTACTGTTTGCCTTTCTGTTTGAATCTTATCAGTTATATTACATGATAACAGGTCATTTGTTTGTAGAAGTGTTTTTTTTATATTAGTAGGTTTTCTCAATTAAAATCTAACTTCCTTACCTAACCTAAACAATTTTGTGTATATTGTACTTGTTGATTTTATTAAACACTCATTAAAACATTTTTTTTTAATAAAACTTGATTCTTACATGAATTTTTTTAAAATCTAGCTGCAGAATGTTTAAGATTCTGAAATTTATGAACAAATAATGATATTATAAATATATTTATATTGTTATAGATACCAGCCACCACAACCCGCATCCTCCTCAACCATTTCAAATGGGATAAAGAAAAGCTAATGGAACGATTCTATGATGGTGATCAGGATCAATTATTTGCTGAGGCTAGAGTTATTAACCCATTTAGAAAACCTGTAATACAACGACCAAAGGTACTTATTTTATAAAATATCTATTTCATATTGAATACATCTTACATACTATGCTTGGATACTATGTTACATACTATGTTTGACCAATCACATGTAAATATATATTTTGAAATAAATAATATATCAAACAATTCCTCTCAGTTGCCCAGACGGATATCGACATCGGGATCGGAAGAATGTGAAATATGTTTCTCAATTTTACCAACAGCTGTAAGTTATTTAAATATTATTTTTCTGATTATTGAATAAATTTCATCCATTTTTTGTTCAGTGTGTGTCAAAATCGGTACATAAAATTATATATTTCCCTGCAAATAGCAAATATTTGTAATTTCTCAATGAAAATATTCCATGAGTTTGTTTAATTTGCTTACTGATTAGGTATTGCTTAAATATTCATTTTATTGTTAACTGTTTTAATGTTGCACTGCCCTTATATTATGTGAGCTTTATTTGTTTTACATACTCTGTATAATATATTGTCCCCTTAATATTTATTAAGTGATATCAGAATTTTAACAGAATGCAGCCTTTTATAATTGTTGTGTGTTATTTTTCGATAGATTATGACCGGTCTGGAATGTGGACACAGATTCTGTACACAGTGTTGGTGCGAATATTTAACTACGAAAATAATGGAAGAAGGCCTGGTATGTTATTTATTAATTATTTATCTTTTATATTTAAGAAAAGGATTAATTTCATTAGTAGAGACTTTAACTACATTGTATTTTAAATAAACACTGTTATAAATTTAAATGTATTTAACTGTTATGTGTTAATGCTATCATGATATTATTTGCTATGTTAAAAAAATCTTGCATTTCTTCCTAAAGTTTCTTCCAGTAACACATATACATATATGTGTTACTGGAAGTATCGTATTTTTTATAACCGTGTTAATGTTCAGGGTCAGACCATAGCGTGTGCGGCACACGCGTGCGACATTCTCGTGGATGACGCGACTGTGATGCGTCTCGTCAGAGATCCGAGAGTCAAACTTAAGTACCAGCACATCATCACCAACAGCTTCGTAGAGGTGTGTTTTCTAATGAGTTGATAAGAACGAAAGCTTATTTTTATATATGAATAATATTTTATAGGTACTTGTTCAAAATATTCATGGACATAAATTATTAGTGAATAAAAATATGTGAACATGGGTTCATGTCTATGTAGGTATGGTAATGATGCAATATTTGCCTTATACAATGTTCAGGTTTACCTATATTATTATTATACGGCGTTTGTGTTCGGGTTGTCATTATTAATATTTAAGAAAAAATATGACAGTTGGATACTTTTCCCCTGATGACGCTGTCAAAGTCATTGCATCTGACAGCTACAGTGAAGTCGAAACTATTGTGGAAGGAATAATAATAGTGTTGTGGTCTCGATAGTGTTTTCATATATTCTCTTGTTTCAAGTTTTTTTTTCCAATATTTCGATATAAAACGGGTTCGATGTTCTCATTTTGCCTTAACCCGTCTTCCTCAGTGTAACCGCCTCCTCCGCTGGTGTCCATCCCCTGACTGCAGCAATGCAATAAAAGTGGCGTATGTTGAAGCAGCGGCAGTAACTTGCCGATGTGGTCATACATTCTGTTTCGCCTGCGGTGAGAACTGGCACGATCCCGTCAGGTGTTGTCTGCTGAGGAAGTGGATAAAGGTATTTTGGGAAGGGCTGTGTATAATAGAATAATAGCATTTCTTGCTTGTAGTTATTATATTACTATCCACCTGTGTCTTAATGCGTTGTCAATTATTATTCATTAATACACACCAAATAATCAAAAACATTTTTTTTGGATATATAAATTACAGGTGATTTTATTTTAATGTTTGTAATGAATTCCATGAAACAAAGATTCTAATTGTTTGTTATATTTTTATATATGATAATGTCTTTATTCATGTAGTGTAAGGTTAGGCCTGCCATATGAAGTCCGTTCACTCAACAATTTGTATTCTCTTACAAAGCTTTTATCCCCAGCGTAACTTGTGTGAAGGTTTTATCATTAACAGCTCTGCTAATTTAAGTTGTCCACTATCATTGTCATTACCTAAATATACGCGTATTTAATGTTTACATTTATAAGGCCACTTTTAATAGCTTATTAATGACATTGCACTAGTTATTTTGTATATCATTTTATTTTACATAGCCTCAGCTAGCCATAGGCTGAGAAAGGAAACATGGGTATATATAATTTCTTCGACGGTGTGATCGGAGGCCGGTGACTAGCAATGCGATCTGATACATCTATAAATTTGTTTAATATAAGTTAAACTAAATATATATATTTTTTTAGAAATGCGACGACGATTCGGAAACATCGAACTGGATAGCGGCCAATACTAAGGAGTGTCCTAAATGTAACGTGACCATAGAGAAAGACGGCGGGTGCAACCACATGGTGTGTAAGAATCAGAACTGTAAGGCCGACTTCTGCTGGGTGTGCCTCGGACCCTGGGAGCCTCACGGCAGCAGCTGGTACAACTGCAACCGGTTGGTAACACTCCATGATGATGTATGAACTGACAATGCCCTTGATATATCATGATCAGCTGTTTTTTCCATGTGCCGTAGGTCAGAGAAATATTCACTGAGACAATATCTCCGTGAAATGCAAGTATCGTGATCAATAGTACAGGTGTCGGGTGTCGAGTGTCG
>DVQP01002305.1:0-12888 GCA_018231745.1 Danaus eresimus
AATAAATATATACACATATATATTTATTTATTTGCGTAAATATGTGAAATCAGTGTAACAACTAGTATGTAATATTTAATATATAGATGTCTCATTAAGTATAGATAAGGTTGTGTAAGTTTTTATGATAATTAATATCACAACAATCGTGTCCCATAGGGGGATGATGCGAGGGAATTTTTTATATTTTACTATTGAATCTAAAACACATAGGACCTATTTTTGTTTGTATTTTATTTTTCTTTATATTTTCGCTTCCATTTTGCAACACCCTGTATGTTTTATAAATTTTATTATATAATACGATGTAAATATTGTACATTGATTTAATTCGCGTTGTTTATTTATTGAGATTATTATTTTTTTTTATTATAATTATTATTTTAAAAGCCATATTTGTTGTTCTGTGACCCGTGGAGTTTGTCTGCAGCGCTCCTGTGCCATTATTTTTTTCTTTGATAACATTCTTATACATGTGAATTCAAATGCGTTGTTTTCATTTTGAACAAAAAAAATCATTTTTTTCCTGTAGTATCTCAAATCTTCTAACGTAGAATCAATGTACGCTTTGACACCTGCGGTTTCAATGGCTGTTTTAATAGAAGAGAAAAAAAAAACACCCTGTATTAACAATCTGATATTGTTGTTTTATTATTATTATTAATTCTCAGATGTACCGTTTTAAAAGTGGACTGTCATTTCGTAGACGTTTTTATTTAGTGTTAATATTTAATAAATATAAATAAATTAATATTATACGTTCGGTTTTGACTCGAGTGTATTTTGTTTTTGCATTTTGATTTCAATTTAATGGGATGAAAAAATTAACTTCTCAACGTAAGTGAGTGTAAATTAACCGAAACTATGTTTTTAATATCAAAATTAACACGGGAGTCAATTCCAAAAAAAAATATTTAATTTATATATCTTGTTCAAAACTTTGTTTGTATTTCAAACTGAATATTTTTTTTACAAAATTTTCTTCACATGTATATAAGCAGCTGTTGAACCTACAGGATGTTCTAATTTTTGCTATGTGCGTCTCAACTGTAAAACACAGTTCAAAAGAATGTGTCATATTTTATAATAAATAACCATCTATGTAACGATGTGCTGTTTTATTTCATTCATACTTTATTCGTCTATAATTCGATTGCAAAAAAAGAATGAATAATTATAATTTGGTTGCATAACAACTGATCTAAATTCTGGCCTCTCATATGTTTTTTCGTTCCCATTCTTACCGCTAGATGGCAGAGTGGAAATACTTAATTTTCAGTTTGTTTATCTTAAAATTTACACGTTTGAGTATGTACTTCATATTACAAAAGAAAACCAGCTAAAGGCAATGAAAATTACTCAAGGTTATCAGTTCGTATTTTGATTAAGAAAATATGAGGTCGGGAATGAAAAAAATATCGTAATTATCAATATTTTTTTTTACGCTCAGAGCATTCTGATTGTTATAACTTCACAAATTATTTACACATCCGCATAAAGTATTGAAAACAAAATATGCAGCAGTTCTTACAATGTACATCCAACAACGACGTCTAAACGTGACCATCATAAATTGTGTATTATAGTACATTCAACAAAATATATGACAGTGCAATAAATTGTTCAATTTAACTATAATTTATATTAATTCTATACAATATAGACATTGTAATAACACGTCAACAATAACAGAGTAGAATGAAATCTACTGTAAACTGACAAACCTCTAAGTAATACTTCACTAAACTATGCATAGTGTCAATACACTCGCTACTAATGTAATCCCACACGAAATGTAACCAATTAACCTTAAACTTTAAATATACTTGGCGGAATTCAGTTCAAGATCACACACATCCAGCACCCCAGCACCCACACCAGGGTATAGATCCGTCTTGAGGAGCGACAGACAGCTTGCGCGATTTGTGAGTACAAGCTGATCCTAAGGAATTGACCGAGGAACAAACGCTGTTCGTACGCTCGTGCTCTGAATGGGATGTGGTCATTTCCTGCAATTAAAATCGATGCTATTATTATCGCGATTGAATATTCTTTTTGTCATGAATTACTAAATAGCTTACCATAAGAGAACAGAATGGGCTACGTCATGTGTTATTCTATCACGATATAATTTACTATTGAAATGAGCCCTACCGTCGCAGATTACCGTAGCTTATAAAAATGTTTGATATTCATGTATATATAAAAGATAACGGGCATCTTACGCCAGTCTGTCCCAAAATTTTGGAGGTATGATGGTGTTTGTGGTGTCAGGTGCGGATTATAATAATACGAAAAATATGCGTGAATATAATGTAATAACTTAGACTTACATAATATAAGCTTACATTTTCTTTTAACATATGAGTGTTTAATGGAAATGGGTTAGTTTAGCAAGCTACTCTATTTACAAGGCATGCAAAAGCGTGTGACTGCTCGAATCCAGCAGTCTTTCAAAAAATTGTCTTAAGTACCTGATAGCTATCCCGCTTGTAACGCGGGCTATAGCTGGTAGAGGACATAGCACTTCGTGGTAACTGTCGATGTCTTGTGCAGTGCTTGTGCTTAGGATCCTGTTCCTCGATCAGCCTCTCATTGTCACTTTCAACCTGTGCTGGAACTCCATTCTTTACACCATTCTTCGCCTCGGCTTTTTTTTCCCTCCGTTTTCTTTCGCGTTTTTTGAATGTGAGGGAAAATCGCTTTCTTTTCTTAGCTTTCGGTGATTCTGGTCTTTGGGGCACATTGGATTTTTCTCTTTCTGAACGACTTGTATCATCATCTGGTGGTGGTGCCTGAGATTCCGAATCTGTTCTTAAAGTGATTTCAGTGCGGCTTGAAGAATCTGGTTCACCATTCTTATAAGCAACCTCTTTTTCGAGGTTAGCTAATTCCATTCTTCTTAATTTTCTTGGCAATTTGTTGACTGTTGCATAAATCGGTTCCTCGTGGTCGCCAACAGGCGCTGATCGTGATCGGAAAAACAAATCGAATTTCTTAGGTTTCGTGGGCATTTTTTTCTCTACAAAAACAACTGTGCTCGCTACTTCTGTCGTTGTGGACTGTATTTCGCTACTTTTCTGATTCGGGTCACTTGGAATGGGCGTTGTCCTAGGATAATCATAAGTTAATTCTATATTCTTCTCCGTTACATAGCATTTTGGTGTTTGCTCTTCACAAACTTCAGTCTTATTGTCTGTCTCGCGGTGATGGCAACAACATTTTGTTTCTACGATATTTCTGGTGTTGCACATGAATATGGAGTTTTGTTGAATGTAAGTAGTCTGTATGGTGGTGGGCGACGATTGTACATCCCCCAATAAGTCCTCTATGTTACCCCCATTGTGGAATCTGTGCGGTTGGTACGGCGCAATGACAAATCCGGGTGGAGGGGGAACAGTAACATGAAATGGCGGCGTCGCTATGGATTGGAAATATTTTGGTATATTCGGAGCATCATGAACTAAAACGTCTACAGTTCTGTCGGAGCCGATGTTCGATGTATTTCCTTGTGATTCTGCATTGTTCGTAGTTTCTGTCTGTTTTTCTGTTGTTTTATTAACAGCGTCCTTGGTGTTACTTTGATTGTTATGTTCAGTACGCTTTGCTTCTTTCTGGCACTCGTCACAAGTGCAGGGGGTTGCTGCACCGCTCTGAAATGATAAATCATGAATTTACACTGTTTATATTTTGATACGCTTACTTCATTTTGTAAACTCCGTGCGTATTAAATACATGATGCGATGGTTCAATAACACTATAAATATAATTCTCAAGTGTTGTTTTTATAGTTAATATTGTAATAACGCCAAGCATGAGTTGCCATTTTCTTATATAATTTCGAATACGATGCAATTAAATTTACATTTCTGTGTACGATGCATTCAAATGAAATTGAGGTATTAATCTCGACTAAGGAAATATCGTAATGTAAAAAGCAGAACAGGACTTCAAAGATTCACCAGTAAGTTATTTAGTAACCAAATATTTGTTAAATTTATTTTAAAACAAAGCTGTTGTTCATTCGAAGTGTTATATGTTTCAGAATTAGTAGTAACGTCATCTCGACAGATTTGTCACGTTAGTATTATGATTTTGGCCGACCTGCGTCACACTTCCGTAGGTAGTGCCTGAATTTTAAACAGTCCCTCGTGATAGATCCCACAATACAAATATAATTATATTAAAACTAACATTATTTTCTTAGGTATTTCCGATTACTTCGACAATTTTACAACATGTCTCAAAAATAACACATGTAAACTTTACTTTATGTATTAAATAACATTATTTACAGTTCTAGCAAAGAAACAATTTCATAGAGAATGAACTGAGACATTAATTGCGGAGTGCAATAATATAATTATCATGCATATTTGTAAAACACAAACCACCATCATATCCCACGGATCTTATTCATGACACAAATCACAACACAGCGATCCAGCCGAGCGACGGAACAAAACTGAGTTTATTTATAAATATATAGTTGCCACAATATTTTTTACGATGGCCGCCCTTGGCTCAGATATCTCCAGCCAAAATTCTGACAGGAGATCCAGCTCTTACGGTTTCCAACAATTTACTATCTAATGGATCTATTTCAGTTAGAAACTAGGACTAGCATAAGTACAAATATTCCGTACAATAGTCGAATTATCTAATATTAAGTTTGTTTGTTGCGAAAATGTATACGTTTTATATTAAATTATTTGTATGGATTAACTGTATATTGTGTGATTATCAGCAGATATTCATCTTAAATTTATTAAATGGGCTTATAACCACGTCGTAGCGCCACATAAACTCACAGTAACAGTCTCTGTTGCATATCAGAAATAGCTGTGATATTATTGAAATCTTTACACTATTTGAATGAAATCTAGAAATCAAATTCACAATAAGATGAAATTTATGTATATATATATAGTAAATACATATAGACATTATCTTAGTATAATAGATAGATATATCCTAGGAATACCTTATATCCTAAAACTTTTCTATACCTTATTCTCTTGTTCACCCTCCTCCGGCACCACGCTCAGATCATGAAAGGCAACAGCTCGAACGCTGCCGTCTGCGCTGGCGCACTCCGGGCAAGCGCTGCACACTGACGCGCTGTCCTGCCACACGACACTGTGCTTTATTACCTAACATTTATGATAAGTTTTCGGGTTTCGTATTTTTACTTTTATTATAAACATTGGATATTTTCGATTTTCTGAAATTATTATCAAATATGAGATTTGAAATTGATAGAATTAGATGATTTTCTCCTATAAACGTAATAAATGACATACACTATTGTAAGGAGAGATTGAGTTTGTGGCGTATTGATGTGTTAAAGTTAAGTTAATTATGTACTGAGTTTTTCATATTTTCTTTGTTTGAACACACACAAAAAAAAAACGGACAGCACATTATGAAATCAGCGTTCACTGTCACTTACGCTATAGTCTTCTTCCTCTTCATAAATCTCTTGTTCCTATCCATACAACATTACATTAATATCTATTAGATAAATATAATAAATTCCACATACAAATTTACCAAGGTCGTCCACAATTTAAGACTTACATTTTGATATTCCGAATCATTATTTTCTCCTTGAGACTAAAGGTGCATGCAGGGAAAGATATATAGAAAAATTAAATAAAAATATATGGAAATGAAATTGTAATAAAATTATATGTTTAAAAAAATATGCGTGCTAATTAATAAAATATAATTTCAAGTTAAGACAATGATGAGAATTGTCAATTTATATATACAAATATATATTATGATATCTAATTTTAATACTATATTCTGCTTTTGGTCATATAAAAAAAATATTAAATATATTGTAAGGCTTTTTGTTACAGCTATTTACCTCAAGTAGAGTTGTTTTGTGGGCGTTAACATATAAAATCATTGACGGTTTTCATAACCTAATGTAAGGCTCACTCACACATTACTCACATACACGAAGTATCTGTATGTTTGAATTTTGTTCTGTTTAAAACATTAAAGAATATACATATGTTTTCTACTTATTAATCACTACCTAATACTACCTATAATTCGTTTTCGTCACACTATTAATCACATTTTCTATGAGGTGTTTGATATGTTCCAATTATTTTTTTTTTCATCATAATTACGTGCATTTTCGTTGTACATACGTCCGAATGTTCCGGCGACGATCGTCTTTCTCGTAGCATACGATCCAAACGATCGTATTCGTATCTTAGTGCTGATATTTCACGTTTTAGTTGTTCGTTTTCACGTTTTAATTTTTTTATATCCGACTGACCTGTTGGCAAATATAATTTTATGTACAAATAGAGTGAAGTATATTTAAGAACATTCATAATATAATATATATGTATTTTGAATAACTTTTATGAATTTCTTACACTTAATTTTTATGATAAAACGCTTTTACCTCTTTCAACTTCAGCGTTAATATTAATAGTCCGCAGACGAAGCTCTTCGTTTTCGTAGAGCATACCCCTCGAGGACTTGCGATCCAATCTACAAATTACAAGTATATGTAATATAATAAATTTTAATTCAATTTATGTATATAAAATTTTGCTTATAATAAAAACCATATATATATTCTATGTAAAAACTTAGAATATAAATATTGAAGTTAGTTTGGGAGTAAAATTAAAGCTTTTCATTTTCTTCGAGAATATTATTTAAATCCTCCCTTTTTGTTAAGAATATTCTATCATATCATCTTTATTCTATATCACGACTAGGACGTAATGTTCATATTTTAAATGTAAAAAGAATCGAACTGACTTCCTGTTGGGTTTGACGTTGACATCTTTCCTGCGCGTGCGCAGCATACTCGCTCCCGTCATACCCGACATGGTTCCCAGCTCCCGCCATGCGTTGATAAACACCTGTAAAAAAAATTATGTAATAATTAACTCATTATTAAAATTTCTCTAGTGAGACACATCTTCATTGTCTTTATTTTGACATTGAACCTAACTGGACTTAGAATAATAAAGTTAAACGGTTACTATTTAAAAGATCCATGTGTTATATGACAATATTTATTAGATTTAAGCTTCATAACAAACGCTCTGCAATATTGTTTAATAGTTCTAAGAGAGAGTCTATCAAGTTTAAATAAGTGGCATGTTTAATTCTTTGTATTAAAGACGTTATATATCGCAGTGCTCTAAACTACAAGATATTATCGAAATCGCCTCCCTAATATAATTGTTATTGGCACTGCAATATCTCGTCGCAAATAGAACAAGCAATGTGAAGCCTAAGCCACCGATCTCTACACCTACGACATTCAACCCGCAACGTGACAACAAAGAAGGAATATCATTTTATTATCATTTACTTATATGATCAACAAATTGTATAATTAAAGGTAGACTCTGACCGTTCTATTTTAAAAATCTGTCAGGAAACTTGTAAAATTACGTCTCTTTTTGTGATTATGTACTTAACTTGAATAATATAAACGAAGCATTATTGTAAGAGACGTATTTATAATTTTATGTATTATAAACAATTCTATATTCTATTCTTATATAATAAGACTCGTTGTAATGATTTTAATATAAAAATGATGACAGTAAATATATTAACTTATTGAAAACCTTTTAAACGATTAAAGACTACACCGCATTAGATTGTCACGTTTCTTGTTTGAAACGTGCTTACGATCGCGTGAAAATAACGTGACATTATAATTTACCGGCTCTTAGACTATACTTACTTAGTATTTAAGTAATTTAAATTTATTACCGCAATTTTCTTCACAAATATAATCTAGTGACTAACTTGAGTGTATTAAAAAAGAATATTGTTATAACAAGAAGTTTGAAAATAAAATAAGATTTAAAGCAACTTTTATTAATTCGACATTAAATTATTTATATATCTTTAACAATTACAATAAAGCATTTATTGTAACCTTTTACTTACAGAATGCAATATAAATTATATCTGTACATACCAAGGACGCGAGCACGGCGATTTGTGGCTACATTCACACTATTAAAATAGTCACTATTGTTAGATCAATTATTAATTGAATTAAACTGAATGCCGCCGTATGAATACAAACTGCTCGCAGACTGATGTGTACAGAACTCTTGACCTGATCTTCAGTTGACTCATGCGCACTGGTTGACTAACTTAATTATGTAAACTAACTTAGCGTTCCGTATATACTGTAGTGTGTAAGCAAAGTAAAATAGCGCTAGTTGAAGCGCTTCGCGGCCGGTTCATGTGAAAATATTAATTAATTGAATTGTATCACGTTTTGATATCACCGATATGTATTGCATTGTATATATATGACAAAAATATTACACATATGTATACTAAATAAAATAAAAGTTAAAGCTAAACTAACTGGTTTTGGTAATAGCTAAGAACATAAGCATTATTTTCGTTGAGTTCTTAAAGGTTTAGGAATTGAAAAAAAAACAATTAATTTTTGAAATATAAACATACACACACACACACACACACACACACACACACACATATATATATATATTTGTAAACACTATATTCTAAGGTTATTTCAATGCTTCATAGTTTTTAACAGCATCAACAAGATGCTTGTGACGCTTTAAATTTTAGTTTATGTTCGCAAAGCCTACAATTAATCCGCTTAGGTGTCTTGTATGAAATTAATAAGCACCCGTACATAAAAGTGTTAGTAGGTAGTATGTTATAGCTGTAACCTATATTATTTCATACCGATACCAGCCTAACGACGTCTGTTTCGAGAGACGAAACGGGATGATGTCTATATTAATAGTTTATCAATAAAAGACGAAAGGTCAAAGTAATACGTTTTTATTGCAACTAAATTCAATAACCAATAAATATTGACTATAGGATTAATGTAGATATGACACGTCATTATATTATCTTTTATTGCTGTGTAGTAGTTTTATTATTGGCGGCTAAATCAGCTGACGGTATAGAGCCGCTAAATGGTTGCATCCCATAGTGAAAACCTTAAATGGCTTCGAGAATGATATTTACGATTTTCGCGTAAACATTTATAACGAACTAAATTTTTCCGGTGCCTACTACGCGTGTCAAGTATGCTAACTAAATGTCAGACGCTATGAAGTGTCCGTGTATGTCCGTTCGTTGCTTTAAAGGAAGCGAAGAGTCATGATTATTTATAAAATTATAAAAAACGCGTATAATCCGGAAAACTTACTTTCATATAAGCGAGTTCCAAATCTTCGCCAGCCTTTGCACTAGAAGATTAAGTCAATTTGAAAATTTCATTTTGGCCGCTACTTCGTGAAATGTAGATATTTCAGGCTGTCATTTCGTGGTTTATTTTAACAGGATGAATCGATATAGTAAGCAATTTTAATTTTCAGACAGGTACTATACATTAATGTGATTTATAAATTGTAAATAGAAGAGAGAATTAAATAAGTCAATAAGTCTGAGTGCGTTATTAGCGAATAGTCCGAAGGGAAGTATTATAACAATGAAAATGATTCGGTTATTCTATTTCTCATTAGGAATTAAATTCTCTAGGACCAAGACTTGTTTCCAGGAAGTGATAAAATTTAGCATGTTATTGTATACATCGTATATTGTACATAAGGCATACTCTTGAATATAAGTTAATCTCCGTTTTAACCGAGGATGTTTTTATTTTGTTTTGAAACGTTTATCTTTAGAATTAATACAAATCAAAATTGCTTTTACTTTCGCAGTTCATTGGAAATCCTACCAGATTTTATACATGACGGCTATGGTTTCAATAATTTGTAACTAAATATATTGTGATAGTAAATCATGTCGTTTATATAGCTGAGATAACTTAACAGCTAGTAATGAAAAATAGAAATTTTAACGTTACATAAATATTGACGGCGTAATATTCTATCTGTAAGTTTTAGGCCACGCCTATTCTATGTGGTAATCGTAATTATTTGATATAAAAACACATTGATTTCATAGTTTCAGCTAAATAGAGTAAAACACATACAGACACACATTTGCACATACGCATATGTACGTGTACGTCCTCATATTTCCGGCGTACTCGTAAATTATAACCATTATGTATGTAATCAAACTCATAAACCAGGAGCTTATTACATACGTGACCCGGTTATTAATGAGGACGGGATGGACCCTCAGTTCAGCCTATCCTTGGTACCTTTGCTACGGACTATTTAAGTTCGTAAAGATAACTCGATTTAATTCCGAATCGAATAACATTAAAAGCTTTTTATAAAGAAGATGAAGGAAGAATAATCTCATCTTCTTAGTGTTTATTCTAAAACTTATATTCTGTATTGTTAATCCCGTGTTTTTACAATCTAAATTTCGTTTCTAACATTTTTATTGTAATTGTGTAATGAATTTATATATATATATATATGTATATATATGAAATTGGTTTCTGATTTATCCACGTACTTCCCATTAAATAAAAAATTACTTATAAAGTAAACTTACGACTATGACCAGGTAAATTTTAGGATTAAAACATTTTGTAGCGCGTAGCTTTATATTTCGTCTACTATTAATTATTCTTTTTTTATATTAATTTTTATGTATAGTCGTACCTGTTAACACTAAAATCATATATATAAGATATAATTACTGTATGTATTTACTACAATAAGTAATAATAAAAATTAAAGTAAAAATCGAAATATCTTGTTTACGTATCTTGCAAAAAAGACATTTCTAAACACGAATTAATAATTCGATGTGACCTTAAGCATTAACTACAAAGAAAATATCGGTAGGAAAGCGTCTTAAAACAAATCGAACAGACCGATGTTAAGCAATAATTTAGCAATGTTGCTGATAAAATGAAATTCAAACTTAACGAGTTAAAAACCTAATCTAAAAACATTAAACCAATGACAAAGATTTTTCATATTTCTACTATTAATACATATCACGTATTACTTTCCTAACATTGAATGAATTTAACGACCTTACACACAAACATCATTACAATGAAAGGTCTAAGCCAACTTAAACAAATTAATTAAGGACTGTACGTTCAAATTCAATTTTGATATATACATTAAAATTTGAAATTATAATTACGCTGAGTAAAATAAAATTATCTACAGAGACACTCCGCTAGACGTTATTCATTTTTATTCGTTCGAAGCTATTTTTTCATTAATCATAGCACATATTTTTGTCGCTGGCGTTTTATGAAATAAAATTTTTGCTAAGGAAACAGTTTATCACTATTATTACTTCGCAAAACATTAAAAATATCCTATTTACAATACAAAGGTATTTTTAATATACAATTCAAATTATTTCTATTATATATTACTTACTTAATATTAATATTTTAAGATACTTTTCTTTAGTTAAGTATATTTATACATAAGTAAATTTATAATATATGTAGGTATATTAAATAAGGGTTATTTATTGCACTACACATAAGCACCTCTAAATGTAACATACATCATTATATATATTTTTAATTATAAATAACATAATTTATCATAGATTGCAATACAACATAAGTCTATGATAACCATTTCAACTTACTAAAATAAAGTGACTTAGCAAGGACCTAAATATATTTAATACCGAGTATACGATAATACTAGTTGAATAGTTGTACTTTAAACTGAATCCGACGAGGCATATCGTTCACGTAGAGGGGAGAGGGCGACGAGCGGGGAGTCTGGCGTGTCGGGGCGGGGAGCGGGCACCGTCAGTATAGCGACACGCTTCGCTCGTGCCGTGTGTCGCTTCCGCTGTCGCACCCGCTAAGCTATGAAGGTTAAAGTGAAGGGAGCTAGGTCCAAGAATATGGACAAGCTGATAGCCGCTGTCCAAGCGCGCGAATGCTTGTGGGACAAGAGCTATAGAGGTCACAGGAATCGGTTTAAGTTGGAGCGTTATTGGAATGAAGTGGCCGCGGAAGTTGGTACTACAAGTGAGTATGTAATTCGGCCATTTTGTTAGCGATGTTCGTGAATCCGCTTCTTGACGCATCGGCCACGCTAACGCTTGTATTGACCTGTCATTTTAAATGACATTTTTTTTTGTCAATTTCGCTGTTATATGTAATGCATCAAACGTCTTTTTTCGATTGTTGTAATTTATATATAGATATTTAATTTTGAATATAACGATTACATAATCATTATTACAAAAATAAAATAAATAACTAATAGTATATACTCGTACTACTAAATATGTTCAGAAAGCTGCTTTCAGATATGACACATATATATCTAAATATAAAATTTTATTCCAAAATAATTATAATTAAATAAATTATAATAAAAATCTACTATTAAATTTATTATGATTATGACAAGTTATTTAATTATAGATTTTACGTTTTGTTTTATTGTTATGTGATAGCAATGTAACGTCTCCGAATATATTTACACATTTTAGTGCAAACTTTTTCTATTTTTTTAATGGTGTAGCTAAAGATAGGGCATTGTCGTAAAATAATAAATATATAATAAATTATTTAAAACTTGCTAGAAATAATATCAAATAAGTCAACATACTCATTTTACTTTGTTCGTGGTAAACTTCCGTGTTTTAATTCTTTTGATTGGCAATTGATTTTGTTTCTGTCAGTCGTTATTTGCCTATGATTACGGCTATGTTTTGCCTAAAGCCTATAGTTTATTGTATCTCTGTCAGTTTTATTTAAATTAGGTTTAAAATTCACGTTCTTTTTAGATGTTACGAAATTTATTCATTTAACTTTGATACCTACTCAGTTTGGAAGAAAATCATATTGTTGACAACTTTTACGTATGCTAATCATTAATACTTCTACCAAGTAGTGCAAGTAGGTTACCCCGAACAAAATAGCTATAGGCTGTATACAATAAAAAATCCCTTTTTTGATTTAGGCTCAGT
>DVQP01002306.1:0-12886 GCA_018231745.1 Danaus eresimus
AAATATTAAGAATAAATAAAATTGTAGAATAAAACCGCCTTATTAGCGTTGTGGTTACGTCAGGCATGAAGCCATCCGCACCGAGATCGCTATGAGTCATTGTTAATTTTTGTACTTTATATTAAAGTATTTACAATGGAAAATGGCATTGATATATTTCATTTTTTTTTTTTTAATTATGTAACACATAATGTTTGAGATGTTAAAAGTGAAAATTGTAATGGAGATACAAGCATTTACTATGCATAGTATATTTTTATAACAAAATGAAATGTTCTAATAATGTCAACGCCCCTTATTATTGTTCGTTATCTTATCGTGATATGTATGTTAAAATAATGTAAGAGATTAGTTGTTTTCAACTGTAGCCATGTATTTGCTATGTAATATTTCTGTTTTTGATAGACAATACGGATGGCATCGCGTGATTCTTAACCAATGTTGTACAGGTGTTTCATTATTGTACTACCTGACAATTTTCCACATGATCACAATCTGAAACCATACTGTACTTGGCTTATAACTTCGATTAATGCAGTAAAAACGTATTATTATAAGCTAATCACTAGATCAAACCGCGACTTTGATCTCTTTTCTCTCTGGAAATTAAAACGTGAAAAAAATCGGTCATATATTTATCACGCAACTGAATTTCGTAAATGCAAATTGTGATCCGTATCTAAAATCGTGTTTTTATTGATATAAACATACGAACATTCACATAGACTCGAATTTATAATGCTAAGACATTAGATATTGTTTAGATAAGAAATGATTCAGAGGCAATGACAACCGTTGAAGGTCATTAAAGTCGATGAGGGATAATTTTGTTTACTTAAAAACAACACTGCGTGTAATGTATGTTGAAGCGTTATTTTTAATATTTTTGTGAAACGATAATAAAAAATATTAGATATATATATCTAGCAAGTGCTTACTGACATTGTAAGCGTTTATTACTCGAGTGTGTACTTCCTTTAGCTGGTTCGAGATTAATGCGACATGCAATAGACAATATTTGGGATCCGAGGTTTTAAAAAGATAATGAAAGCTTTTATTTATTAATCCTTTTAAGAGCCTGTACGTCGTTTAAGATTAAACAAAAATTTCATCTCGATGGTTAGTCACCATCAGTGTATTGATAGATAGTTTTTATGACAGAATAAATTTTTATATAAATATCTCCCTGGTTTTTTTACCTCATAGCCACGAACGCCTTGCTATGTACTGTATAGTAAAATGTGTGCCGTTTATCGCTTACGTAAAATGGGTTAATATAATTAGAAAAGTGCATAGTTTACGCCCGATTCCATAGAAAACGTCATGCTATATTATGTAAAGAACGATAATAAAATACATTCGGTTATTAAAAAAATATATATATTATGTTAGTATTTAAATTGAACTTTTAATTTTAATGGATCCAGTTTTACGATTCGGTTTATTGTTTTTTTTTATGTGGACGCAATGATCCCATTTCTCGAAAGGTATTGAGTTTTCCCCAAAATGTATGGTTTCCGATTTCCATGTAATTATATCGTCATGTTATGCACTCTGTTTTAAGTCCTGTTTAAGTCGTTGGCTCGTAAAGTATTTATTTGTACGGTTTCTTTAGTCTGAAAATGAAAGATAAGTCAGCTGTGTTTTCGTCAAAAAAAAAAAAAGGAATAATATTTCACTGAATATAATAAATCAGGGTTCTATTGAGGCGAATGACCTTAAAGTCCGACCTGGGGTCGTTGACTTTGACACAGAGAGCACAATTTACGATCATCGGGCCAGTGATTCCTTCAGACTAACCAGCTCGAGTTATTCCAATATTCGGGTTATTTGTATTATAATGAATAAAACTACTATATTTAATTTTACTCTACAGTAGTCTTATTAAAATTATACACATGTTTTATGTATCCGGATATTAACATTGATAAAAAAAAAAATGCATATTCATATTATTTTCTGTCCCAGCAGCGCAAAAGACCCTCCAAATATTCAACATTGAAATGAAATCCAAGATGAAAGCGCACACTATGACCGAGGATGTAGTTTTCTGGAAGTGGATCTCGCCTAACACGTTGGCCCTGGTGACCAAAATATCAGTATACCACTGGTCCATGGAGGGGGATTCGACACCGGTCAAGATGTTCGATAGACATTCATCTCTCGCTGAGTGTCAGATTATCAACTACAGAACCGATCCTAAGCAGCAGTGGCTGCTACTTGTCGGTAAGTATCATCACGACATCCTTCAATTCGCCTATACGCTCGCGTTGTCTTTGTTCCAATATAATACAGCAACTTTCTCTATTATTTTACGCGTACTCAAAAAAAACATATATATTTTATTAATTTTATTTTGCACAGCAAGCTTATATATTTTGATTCAACAAATAGGTTAACATTTTTATAATATTCTAACGAAAGTCCTTTGAAATAGATGATCTATGTAGCTAAGCGACGCGCCGCCATCTTGTTAAATGTCAATTTGCGAGGGTTATCGTCCAGTTTATAAAAGAGTTTAAATGACAATTGATTGTTGATGTTTATTCTTGGATACCGTTGAGATGTCTGATGAAATGTGTGTTTGTTTGTTTGTTTGTTTAAATAAAATGTGTGACTACAAACTTTACAGAAAATATTAGAGAAATAACAAGGAAATCTACATAATGTATATAAGAAGCAAAATAGTTATTATTTGATACACGAACAACTCAAAATTCGATATAAGTTATGATTTTGTCTTTATACAAATATTTAAAATCACCCATATAGTTTGTCTTGGTTTCAATATAAAATGTCGGAGTATTTCAAACATAGTAATCACAGCTTACTATTAACCGTTTATTGCAAAGCAAATATTTTTATTTATTGTTACTGTTATTAAAATAAATCAATTCCATAATTAACTTGAGATAAACTTATTGAGACATATGCATAGAGCGAATGCTGGCTATCTATTTCTTGTGTTTGCGTATATTTTTCTGTTGCATGTTTTTTTTTGTTTATATTTCTATGTGTGTGTATGCTTGTTTTATCCCTCATACGTACATCATATTCTTCTAGTATTATACATCTAATAATATTCTAATGAAAATAATCTGGTATTGAGATCTGAAGCGACAACTTTGTCCTCTTTAAAGAGACTTGTACGAACGTACTAACGTGGAATTCAACACAGTCAAAGTTTATACAGAAGAAGTGCGCGAAGCTGTTTTATATAAAATAAATATGAAATAAATTTAATTTAAAAATAAATACAACACTACCATGAATTTCATACACACATGCACAGACACACACACATAAACATGAAATGTCAAACAATGACATTTCTACTCAACTGTTAAGGTTGATATAATCAATTGTTATAGGTCAAGTATCGGCCGTTCCTCGTTATCTAGTACATTCTATAGAAATTTAGTTTTACAGTAATAAACTTCTAGTTAAAAACTGACTTATATTTTTATCTCTCAATGACTTAATTGAAGAGATTAATTCTAGATAATTTTTCATCCCATATTCCATGAGATAGTATCCCATATTCCATGAGATAGGTTCAACTGTGCATTTGGAACAGTTTAAAAATATTATTATACAAAATATTTATTACACTACTCAATTTTGTTCTTTGGATGTTATTGCGAGTTGTTTGCGAATTATCATCATTATTTTTTCCGTATCATACCGTATCATTGTATGCATTGCTTTTTATAGAAAGAAAAATTGTAATACCTTAAACCTATGTTCCAACGAAATATAACAGCTTCGCATGCTTTCGTCGCTTTTACACTGATCGTGTATCTTTTCATTTGACGTATTATAATCATACACATTCACATTCGCCATTGTATAAACGGTGAAACTCTATGATAACAAATTGTCTATGAATAATTATATCGTCATACCTATTCCTAATCAGCCATAGACTATATTGCAAAAAAGTATTCAAGTTCCAAACTTTTCGTGTTTGTCCATTTTGACCAGGGCCGTTAATGATGACAAAAAAAAATAGGACTATAACAAATGCATATGTATTATAGGTATCTCGGCGCAACAGAATCGCGTTGTGGGCGCGATGCAGTTGTATTCAGTTGAGCGGAAGTGTTCTCAGCCTATCGAAGGTCATGCTGCTTCGTTCGCAACCTTCAAGGCCGAGGGTAACGCTGAGCTGTCTACGCTGTTCTGTTTTGCTGTGAGGACAGCACAGGGCGGGAAGCTGCACATCATCGGTAAGTACTACAATTTGTACTGTATTTGTATGTCGAATTAACTGCATCAAGTGCGATAGATCGGCACTTTAAAAGTTTCACAAAAATGTAGTCTACATATGTATATATAACACCCTATTTTTGAAAACTATAAATACTGGCTTACTTACTTACTGGAAATGACGCTCAACATAAAAAAAACGTCTGAAACTGTATCCAATTTGTTTACAGAGGTCGGTCAGACCCCAGCTGGTAACCAGCAGTTCCCTAAGAAAGCGGTGGACGTTTTCTTCCCGGCCGAAGCCCAGAACGATTTCCCAGTAGCCATGCAAGTGTCACCCAAATATGACGTCATCTACCTGATTACCAAATACGGTTACATCCACATGTACGACATCGAAACTGGCACCTGCATTTATATGAATCGCATCTCCTCTGATACTATATTTGTGACCGCACCCCACGAATCAACCGGTGGAATTATTGGTGAGATATAATTTTTTAACCAATATAAAAATTATTATCTAAATTTTATTTTATTATATGTAATTTTTGATTACTTATACATAAATCTCTTTTTTTTTCTCTCTATTATTGTACCTACACCAAGCTTTCTTAACTAGTTTCCTCTTTCAAAAAGGTTTCTGGTAGAGATCTTTTTAAAGAGATAAGTTATCCTTTGTACATGTCTTTTCTCTTATAATTAATATTGTAACTGTTGCTATGTTTGGTACATAAATAAATAAATAAATCATTAGTAGGATTATTACTATTGATACCATGTAGTATCTGGCATACATAAATTAAACCATTTAACTTTTACAGTTAATTTCATAAAAAACAATAATATGTATTATTAAAAAAAATTATTGTATGATAAGTTTAAGGTAAATATTGTTTTATAATATAATCGTTCTGAATATTCTTCTCGCAACCTAACTGGTAGACTATACCCCAAAATGTGAACAAGTGAATAGAAAGTTTTAGGTGCTTTTATTCAACTATTATTTTTCTGGTCCATTGATTAATAAAGTAAAATCTCAAATTATATCTCAAATAGTTGCTCGACTAAAATGTCACAATACTTTGCTTCCCTGATAGCTGATTGTAGCAGCATTTTAATGAAACTAGTTCTAAAAACAATAACAAATGATTACATGATAAGTAAATAATGTTTAATTCTAGGCGTGAACCGCAAAGGTCAAGTTCTCTCTGTGACGGTGGAAGAGGAGTCCATAGTGCCGTACATCAACACGGTGCTGCAGAACCCTGAACTGGCTCTCCGGCTGGCTGTGAGGAATAACCTGGCCGGTGCCGAGGAATTGTTCGTCAGGAAATTCAACATGTTGTTCACCAACGGACAGTACGGAGAGGCAGCTAAGGTTAGCTATTTATTGAATTGTTACTTTAACTTATATAGCCATTATGGATTTTTTAAAAATATTATACGGGTAGGAATAAATATAAATATATTTTCTAGACAAAAATGTATCAGAAACAATTTTAATGGCTTCTATTTGTTTTTGAAAATAATATTCTATAAAAAAAATCTATTACACTTTTAGTTATTTACTTATATTAAAAAAATCTTGTATTTTGTTAACGTTTTTGCAAAAAGAAAACGGATTCTATGTTTTTAGTAATAAAAATTACCTTAGTGTCATTTGACTAGAATATAAGAGTTTTATTGTACACAGAGATTTTGTTATACCAGTATCATAATGGCAATTTGAAGCTCTTAGTCTGTCTGTCTATTAATGTTGATGCAAAAAATATATACATTTCAAGTAAATATTATACTATATATTGCCAATATTATAAAACAAATTGTTTATCAAAATTAGCTTGTGTTGATGTAATTTAATTTAAGGACCTAAATCTCTCCAAATAAGGTTAAGCATCTTATAACAAACATACATACACATTCAAAACTGAATTTTAATAGGATCTGGGTTACAAGTAATCATAAGAAGGAAGTGCTAGTAGACCTTGCCACACGACCATTCTATTTATAAACTAGTGTTACGACGGAGCTCGATACAAGACTCTATCCTGTCGCTTGTATTTATAAGTGTGTATGGGAAACATAAGGAAATATGAGCGAATGGACCGTCAATAAAACTTAGTAGTCAAAATTGTTGTTGTGATCATGAAAGAAATCCTAGAAAAGGAAATTGGAAGACGACAAACTCGTTATATGAATTTAGTTTAGAGTGATTTTGTGTATAATTTAAATATAATATCATATTTTGGAAGCCTTTTATTTATTAATGTATAATTTTCTTATAGTTGTATAGTTATAATATAAAATGTATGCCACCTGTAGGTAGCAGCTATGGCTCCCCGAGGGATCCTGCGCACGCCGCAGACGATCCAGCGGTTCCAGCAGGTGCCCACCCAGCCCGGGCAGACCTCCCCGCTGTTGCAGTACTTCGGCATCCTGTTGGACCAAGCACAGCTCAACAAGTTCGAATCGCTGGAATTGTGCCGCCCTGTACTGCTGCAAGGTCAATTGCTAAAGATATATTTTAGACATATAATACATAACTCCGTACAGTGCATTATATTAATATGTATCCATATTGTGTATAGTGAAACGAAAGTAAATAATATAATTTTTTATAGGTCGCAAGCAACTATTGGAGAAATGGTTAAAGGAAGAGAAATTGGAATGTTCAGAGGAACTGGGAGATCTTGTGAAGCAGGTCGATCCCACTCTCGCTCTGTCAGTGTATTTAAGGGCGAATGTAGCTGCTAAAGTAATCCAATGTTTCGCTGAAACCGGCCAGTTCCAGAAGATCGTGTTATACGCTAAGAAGGTTAGTAATTATAAACAATTGATTCCATAATGAAATGTCTAATTACTATGGGGTGTAGTTCGACGGGTAATTCGATCAATCTTTCCATAGGTGGGTTATACCCCGGATTATATCTATCTCCTGAGATCCGTGATGCGTACGAATCCCGAGCAAGGTGCGGGTTTCGCGGGTATGCTGGTCGCCGAGGATCCGCCGCTGGCTGACATCAATCAGATCGTGGATGTGTTCATGGAGCAGAACATGGTACAGCAGTGCACCGCCTTCTTACTCGATGCCCTGAAGAACAACCGCCCCGAGGAAGGATCCTTACAGACCAGGTCACTTATAATACTCATTTCAATAACTTTCTCACACATCATTTATAGTAAATACTTAAGTAAAACTAGCAGTAACTTATTATATTAACATAAATTTGCTTTCATATCATAGATTGTTAGAGATGAATCTGATGTCAGCGCCTCAAGTGGCCGACGCGATCCTAGGCAATGGTATGTTCACGCACTACGACCGCGCCCACGTCGCTCAGCTCTGCGAGAAGGCTGGCCTACTGCAACGAGCTCTAGAGCATTACACAGACTTGTATGACATTAAGAGAGCCGTGGTGTGTATTATATAAACTAATTCAACTATATGTTACATCACAGTTCAGACATTACTATATAAATAAGTATATAAACTGTATATAGATAAACCCTTGAAGATTATATCACGATATTATTGTTAATACATCAAAATCTGTTGCGAGGTTGGACATGAGTTGGAATAATGAATCGAATGCAGTTATAGACATGTTTTTTTGTAGTTATCTGTATGAATTATGAATACTTTGTATGGTACGATAATAAATTATATGTTATGTATTGCACTCGATAATCATTTGTGAGAAAACTACACTATATCTGGAATTTATGTTTAAGGAATTTATTCGTTAAAGGATTTATAAGATCTAGAAGTATTTGTATGAGTGTGTGGGTGAGTTATAACAACGTTATGTAATGTTGATTTTATTTGCTGAAATTGGTACTTCATGAATAATTTGGGTAATCGTTTTCATCGTGGAATTTTTGTGGTGTTTTTCAATGACATAAAAAAAAAATTGGGTTGATTTATATTCAGTTTTTGTTTAGTTCCAGTTGTATAGTCCATTTAGAGCATGCCAATTATTTGTAGTATTGGTGCTCAAAAAAATTATAGTATTGTTGCATGAAGATCTATATACATTCAGAAATGTGTATTCATGTAATATAATTTGATAATTACATTTTTATTTAATCACTTAGGTCTCTCTCCTGTCGCTTCATTTAGTATATTCAATGTTTTTTATTTATTTATTATGAAATTGTATATAGACATATAAAATAAATACTACTGAACCATTTTTAATCTATATTCAAATGTCCCTAATAAATGTATTTAATTAAACATACTTATAGTAAATATCGTGGCTGTGCGTTATTTAAGTCGCATTTATCATGTAATGATATATCAATCTAGATGTCTTTACAATAATAAAGAAATTTAACATGTGCCGTCTCTAATATAAATGTTCTATTTACGATGTTTATAAAGGATTTTAATATGTACGTATATCACTAGGTTCACACACACCTGTTGTCCGCCGATTGGTTAGTGAGTTATTTCGGCACCCTATCAGTCGAAGACTCCCTTGAGTGTCTTAAGGCGATGCTACAAGCGAATATTCGTCAAAACCTTCAGATATGCGTACAAATCGCAACCAAATATCACGAACAACTAACAACCAAGGCTCTCATTGAACTGTTTGAGAGTTTCAAGACTTATGAAGGTCTATTCTACTTCCTCGGCTCCATTGTGAACTTCAGTCAGGATTCGGAAGTACATTTCAAGTATATCCAGGTAAACTATCTTGTTTTTAAGTGCCTATATATTAATGAAGTTTATATCGTTTATTAATTTATTTTGCTGTTATTAGGCTGCATGCAAGACTGGTCAGATCAAAGAAGTGGAACGCATCTGTCGCGAGTCCAACTGTTACAACGCTGAGCGTGTGAAGAACTTCCTTAAGGAAGCCAAACTTCCCGACCAGTTGCCCCTCATCATTGTGTGTGATAGATTCGACTTCGTACACGACCTCGTCTTGTACTTGTACAGGAACAGCCTCCAAAAGTACATTGAGATTTACGTACAGAAGGTAATTTATATAAATTATAAAATTTACATACACTGTCTGAACAATTTTAAGTGATTTTGTTAATGAAGTAGCAAATTAATGAGTAAATATTAATAAAATTCTTCATTAATTACACAATAATAGGTTGAATAGACTATGGACAGAAGTTTTACCCTATACTTATTTCCATGTGTCCAGGTAAACCCGTCAAGGCTGCCTGTGGTTGTCGGTGGTCTGTTGGATGTGGACTGCGCTGAGGATATTATCAAAAACCTCATCCTTGTAGTCCGAGGCCAGTTCTCCACAGACGAACTCGTAGCTGAAGTTGAGAAGAGAAACAGGTACACAACCTTTGTTTGCATTTCTATTACATGAACTGGGTGTTTTAAAGCCTAAATTATATGGTTGTATTTTTAGACTAAAGTTGCTCCTGCCATGGTTGGAGACGCGGGTCCACGAGGGTTGCAACGAGCCAGCGACGCACAACGCTCTAGCCAAGATTTACATTGATTCTAACAATAATCCCGAGAGATTCTTGAAGGAGAACCAATGGTAGGTTACTCGTTTAAAATTATATTTTAATATACTAAAATTAGATTTAAATCTTTTATATAAAATAGGTGCTACGACAGTATAATTTAAAAAAAATGTTTCTATTGGGAATTGATACTCATAGAAATAAAAATTTAATAATGTATATATAATTAAATATTCATATCGAAATATATTTTTGTCTAGGTACGATTCGCGTGTTGTGGGTCGTTACTGTGAGAAGCGTGATCCCCACCTCGCCTGTGTGGCGTACGAGCGTGGGCAGTGTGACCGCGAGCTGATCGCCGTGTGCAATGATAACTCGCTGTTTAAGACTCAAGCGCGGTACCTCGTGAGGAGACGGGACCAGGACCTCTGGCTGGAAGTACTGGCCGAGTCAAACCCTTACAAGAGGCAGCTTATAGATCAGGTTAGTACAGCATATGCAGTATTCCAATCAGCACTTAGACTATCAGATCTATGCTGTGACATTAGCTAGTTCTTATAACGTAAGTGATACTAATATTTTCGAATTACTGCCACATATTTTATTATTTTTCAAAAGCTTCATATCATTCACATGTTTGTCCGTGATCACGGTTGCTGCAAAGTTACCGAAACTTCAGGAGTATGTAGTTTTTTATTAGGTATCATTCGCGCGAGTCTTAGACCTCATTCTTATAATTTGTTATTCTTTTTCTAAGCGTAAATATAAAATAAAAATATTTTTAGGTTGTACAAACTGCTCTGTCGGAAACCCAAGACCCTGAGGATATTTCGGTAACGGTGAAGGCATTCATGACAGCCGATTTGCCGAATGAGCTGATCGAGCTGTTAGAGAAGATCGTCCTCGATAACTCTGTGTTCTCTGATCACAGAAACTTGCAGAATCTGCTTATATTGACAGGTTCGTAACATAATTTTAATAAACCGTTAGTCTTTTCAAACACAGAATTTATACAAATTTGAATAGACATGAATTACCAAATGCATTAAACCAAAAAAATGTTTCCAGCCATCAAGGCCGATCGCACCCGTGTTATGGAATACATCAATCGCCTGGACAACTACGACGCACCGGACATCGCTAACATCGCAATCAATAACGAACTATATGAGGAAGCTTTTGCTATCTTTAAGAAGTTTGACGTTAATACATCAGCCATTCAAGTGAGGATTGCATATTTAAAAAATATTAAAGAATCTATAAATGAGGTTGTACTGTCAACGGATATGTATAATATATATTATTTAAGGTCCTGATCGACCAAGTGAAAGATCTACAACGCGCTTATGAATTCGCCGAGCGTTGCAACGAGCCGGGCGTTTGGTCGCAACTCGCTAAGGCTCAGTTACAGCAGGGCTTGGTGAAGGAAGCCATTGATTCTTACATCAAAGCAGACGATCCATCCGCCTATATGGACGTAGTTGATACAGCCACCAAACAACAGTCCTGGGAAGATCTCGTCAGATACCTACAGGCTAGTTCTTGTCTACTTATATATTATATAAATAACTTAGTAGTAATAACTAGTGATGATATGTTATAATTAAATGAGAATGAAACCTCCAGATAGGTTTTACTTTTGTGTCGTTGCTTATATCCGACGAAGATGATTGCTGGAAATCTAACTTGTAAAATATGTATTAATTTTATTTCGTAGTTTTCAACCAATCCATCGTTATAATGCAGATATTCATCAGTGAATAGTTAAATGTTCTAAATATATAAAGATTTTATCATTCGAAAATCCATTTATAATATGCTTAACAAAAATTTAATAAATTCAGATGGCCCGCAAGAAAGCACGTGAATCGTACATAGAATCCGAATTGATTTACGCTTACGCCCGCACTGGGAGGCTGGCTGATCTCGAAGAGTTCATCTCTGGTCCGAACCACGCTGACATACAGAAGATAGGAGACCGCTGCTTCGACGATAAAATGTACAACGCTGCTAAGCTTCTCTACAATAACGTGAGCAACTTTGCTCGTTTGGCCATCACTCTGGTGCATCTTAAGGAATTCCAAGGTACATACAAGATTAACGACCTCATCCAAATAGCTTTTCATCGAATTTCATGGAAACAACTAAATATGATAACTGAACTATATATAGATTTATGGTCGATAATAATTTGTATGAAAATTTGAGTGTCAGTTGAATAATCAATTCGTAATTAGGTATTGTTCCTCACTATCTACATCATATCCAATATTACTTATAAAAAAATTAACAAATAGACATTGTGTCTGTAAATTTTAGTCAATCGAGATACTACAGTAATTTTTTCATTAAAAACAATATCTCTTTGTTGATTTTAAACGTTTTATTTTACCAGGTGCGGTGGACAGTGCCCGAAAGGCCAATTCCACTCGTACATGGAAGGAGGTTTGCTTCGCATGTGTCGACGCCGGTGAATTCCGTCTCGCTCAGATGTGCGGACTACATATAGTTGTGCACGCTGACGAGTTAGAAGACCTCATTAATTACTACCAGGTATATATATCAGAATAGCTTTATTAATTATCTGTAATTATATTTTGGTAAAATATATAAAGATGTCTTCCGTCATAGAAAACATTATATGATTCTATCATAGTTTATGATATCGTGTATTAATAATGGCTATTAAAAAAATCGTTCCTTTATTTTTAGTCAAAGTAATTACAATTATGTATTAATTTAATTTTCCTTTAGGATCGTGGTCATTTCGACGAGCTGATCAGTCTGCTTGAGGCTGCTCTCGGTCTCGAACGTGCTCATATGGGAATGTTCACAGAACTGGCCATACTTTACTCCAAATACAAACCAGCTAAGATGCGCGAACATTTGGAACTATTCTGGTCTCGCGTTAACATTCCAAAGGTTAGTAAGACAATATTGAATACATTTACTATAGAGTAAAGTAAAAGTGATTTCAAACTGTTTTAATTCAACGTTGGCGTACTCTCTTGTAATTTCTACCTTATACAAAAAGTAAATTTATTTCACATAATTTAAGGTCCTTCGCGCCGCGGAACAAGCTCACCTGTGGTCCGAACTTGTGTTCCTGTACGATAAATACGAGGAGTATGACAACGCTGCCCTCACCATGATGCAGCACCCCACAGAAGCATGGAGGGAGGGCCACTTCAAGGATATAATCACTAAGGTTAGCCTACGTATATTATAATTA
>DVQP01002307.1:0-12882 GCA_018231745.1 Danaus eresimus
TACACCACAAGGTAATGACATATTATCACACATGGTTCATAAAACCAGTTGCATTGCATACATGGTAAGCTCAATAGTGTAAATTAAATAAGTTATATATATTTCGAAAATCTGATTCTCTTTAAATAATATCTTTCACTTAATTAGGATTAGGAACGTCTTAAATATTTATTATTCCAATAATATCAATCTATCATATAAAATATTTTACCATATTATAAAAATATCTGTTATCTCAGTGTTTTTAAGAATTTCAGTGAGTCTTTATCAGTAATACAAATTTCAAGCTGCCTCCCCAATGAACAATTTTAAATTTTTTTAAGACTTAAAATTTATAACCGAATGGTTGCAAAAGTTTCTGAAAACGGAAAAACATATAATATTTTTTATGAAATACTTTATTTATCTTAATTGTTATTTAAGTGACGACTGGTAGTTCCACTTAACACAATTCTGGACGGTGGTAAATGTAACTTATGTCATTCTGAATTTTGACATTGCTACCACGCTGATTTTTAACATGCTTAGAAGTTACAACTTAAGATCATATAATTAAAACATTTTATTGAAACTTCTCCTGAAATTGAATTGCTTTTTAAGTAAACGCATTCTAAGATGCCGACGCCAGACAAAATATTGATGAGGAAAATTAAAAAGCGGGAAAAGAAAAAATTGAAATTAATTTCCAAAAAAGCCAATGCTGATCGGGACACCACAGGTAACCTCAATAGTATAAATAAAATAACACTACTATTTTATTCACAAACAAAACCTTTGTGGTTAGCTATATACGAATTGAAATATCTATTTCAACTTCTGCAAAATGTTCTGTTCCTTGTTTACGTTATAAACCTAAACCACCATCTTTTTAAACAGAAAAAGCTAAAAGTGACGATAATACTGACAAAGATTTAAAGAGGCCCTCAGATAATAATGGACAAAGCAATGGCGTTGCCTCCAAAAGTTTGTATTAACAAATTTGCATTCGTAATTTGTTATGCTAAATAACCTGCATTTAAATATACTTTTCTAACAGAAAAGAAAAAGAAGCCTACTAAAGTTGAAGAAAATATAGAGTTAGAGGAAATAAAAGATGAACCAGATACAGGTGATGAGACAGATGAAGGTTCCCAAGAAGAGGTAGTAAGCAATGAAATCAAAACCAATGAAGAAAGTCAATGTAAGCTATCAATTAATTTATACATAATATAATTAAGCAAAAATTATTCTTCATAATTGTTCTAAATCATCATCATCATTTACAATATACTAAAATAATTTATTAAAAAATCATTTGATTCTTTATAAGTAAGAACTTCTGTATCTACCCAAATTTTGTGTTCGGTTCATTATATACGTAAATAAATTGTGTTCCAAGATGTTTAGGATACTTGAAATGATATTGTTCAGTCTTTAAAGTCTATGTTCAAGATATTTCTTTGATTGTTAGTAATTTAGTGATTTTTCTTTAAAAACTCAATTATGTTTTTAATACAGTGCCAGGCTCCAGTTTATGTCTTGGAATTTTGTCCGACCAGAAATTCACAGCACTTGAGGGAAAAGTATGTGAAGCTACACTCATGGGTATCAAGGACATGGGTTTCACAACTATGACTGAGATACAAGCCAAGGCTATTCCCCCGTTATTAGAAGGGAGAGATCTCGTCGGAGCAGCCAGAACAGGCTCAGGAAAAACCTTAGCCTTCCTTATACCGGCTATCGATTTGATATATAAATTGAAATTCAAGCCCAGGAATGGTATGATTTTTTTATCATTAAGATTTGCATTCACTTCCATGTCCTTAAAAATTAAAAAAAACTGCTACATTATGCTCTTAATGTAGTATTTTAATTATGATGACAAAAAAAGGCGAATATGAAAATTGGGCTTCCACACCTATTCTAATAAAACAAAAACACAATCTACCTCCAGATAACTGTAGAGGTACTTGTGTTTTTGTTATATAAGCATTGTGTATGGAATGTCTAGAGTTATTTCATGAATAAAGAATGGATATCTGATTAATTTTCACATATTTTTATTTGAATTTCTCTTAAAATATGATTGAAAATTAAGCTGGTTTTTGTCAGGTACTGGTGTCATTATTTTGTCTCCAACGAGAGAGTTGTCAATGCAAACTTTTGGTGTTTTAATGGAATTGATGAAATATCATCATCACACTTATGGATTGGTTATGGGCGGTGCAAACAGAAGTACAGAGGCCCAGAAGCTTTCCAAAGGTAATATAAAGGCAAAGGCATATTTCACGTAAAATTATCCATATCAAAAATCTTAAATAAAAAAATAAAAATAATGGGAGATTATTTTATAATGTTATATTTTTATGTTTTTAAGGTATTAATATTCTGGTAGCAACACCTGGCAGGCTTTTGGATCACTTGCAAAACACACCAGACTTTTTGTACAAAAATCTACAGTGCCTTGTCATTGATGAAGCTGACAGAATACTTGAAATTGGATTTGAAGAGGAAGTAAAACAAATAATAAGATTATTGCCAAGTGAGTGTACTCCTAGAAAATTATAACAACTTATCATTGTTTTTTCAATATGTTCTTTTGATTGATACAAATATTATTTTTATTCAGTCTAAAAAATTATATGCTGTATTATATTGAAAAAAAGGTAGAAAATTGTATGTCGAATGTAATAGTAATTTATTTATTAATTATATATATGAATGATTCTGATGAAATTAAATAGATGTGATTAGAATAATATAATTGTTGCAGAACGGCGTCAAACAATGCTTTTTAGTGCAACACAGACGAAAAAAACAGAAGCTTTAACAGCTTTGGCTGTTAAGCATGAACCTGTGTATGTTGGTGTTGATGACCATAGAGAACAGGCTACAGTAGATTCTTTAGAACAAGGGTAATTATATGATTGTCTATTCCTATATTGAAAGTACATGATATATATAAATTAAATTAAATACAAGTAATATAGAATAAGTAAGGAGTAATCAAACCTGCAATTTGAACTTATCTGTTTCCAGGCACTTTATTAATTAATGATTTTAAAATATCATTAGCAAGATGAGATCTTAGATTTATCATTAGCAAGACTCATATCTTTATATAACAGTTATAACATGCATAATATTTTAATTTATCTTACAATAATCATATAGTGAAATGGGTATGCAAAATTCCATGGTCATAGGTTCAAATTCTGCTAGTTTGGGTCATGAATGTCAATCTATAGATTAACAAAGGGTTTAATAATGACCAACCAATATCCATATGAAAACTTCGTATAGCTAATACAATCTTGTTCTGTAACATGTTTCACTTTTTTATATCCATTTAAAGGTGAACCCTGTGCTTAATTCAAAGATTAGCTACACTCTCAAATTATAATATGACACCAAAATAGGGATGCTAATTACATGACTAAATATTTTTTTCTTTTTCATAAAAAAAAATATAAAAAAAGATTACTCATAAGCAGTATATAAGACAATTTAAAAACTCAAGCATTGTTATGTCCAAATAAACAAAGTCGAATGCTAATAACCAAAGGTTTAAAGTTCAGAATAAGACCGTTTTTAGTTTATATCCAACATTTTCTTCTTCACTTATATTAAAAATAGAAGTTTGTTATTTGTTACATTGAAAATAGAGAAATAATTCAAATTATTATTTTCATTACTACAGGCTTAATTTATATTTTAAGTTATATGGATTAACAAATGCTACTTTTTGTACTTTAAAATGCAATAATTAAATTAGAATTTTTCTTTTAGGTATATAGTTTGTCCATCAGAAAAAAGAATGATGGTCCTATTCACATTCCTGAAGAAGAATAGAAAAAAGAAGGTTATGGTTTTCTTGTCAACTTGTATGTCCGTCAAATACCATCACGAGCTCTTTAACTATATCGATCTACCAGTTATGTCCATACATGTAAGTATTTTAAAACATAATAAAGTTCTAACACAATCAAAAGATTAAACTAAGATACTATGATACCTATATAATGCACATTTTTTTTAATTTAATTAAACATGTCTTTATATATTTCTTTACATGATTAATTTTCTGATTTCTGGTACAGATCTCTTTTAAGACTAAGTTATCGTTTGCGCATCCCATTTCTTTTATCATAAAGTAACTATTTCTACTTTTGGTACATAAATAAATAAATAATTCATGAAACAATTCTTTTTCAGGGCAAACAGCAACAAGCAAAACGCACAACAACATTTTTCCAGTTCTGCAATGCTGAGAGTGGAATATTATTATGTACTGATGTAGCCGCTCGAGGTTTGGATATTCCCGCTGTTGACTGGATCGTTCAATATGACCCTCCGGATGATCCAAAAGTATACTACATTGTTTTATAAATTCTACACTAATATTTCAAACTTAAATATATTTTCAATAATTTTTGCCCTGGAACCTATTTATTTAATAATCTAGTATATGTTTAATATCCATATAACAGTGTAAGCCAGCATTATATACTTGTTTTATTATTTAATTGCATTTCTAAATATTTATTGACAATATCTTGAACTTGTATGTTGGGTAAACCAAAAGGATAACTACCATCATTATGAGTTCTAATAATAGTAGATTATAATTTTGAATAAGGTAACCCTTAAAGTAAAGGTATTCTTAATACAAATACTTATAATTTTTGATTAGTTTTAATTAATGAAAAATATTTTTTTTAGGAATATATCCATAGAGTAGGAAGAACCGCAAGAGGACTTGGTACAAGCGGACATGCATTATTGTTTCTGAGACCTGAGGAACTGGGATTCCTGAGATATTTGAAACAGTCCAAGGTGACACTTAATGAATTTGAGTTCTCATGGAACAAAGTAGCAGATATACAATTACAAGTACGTATATTATGAGATCTATATGAATATAAATGAAACTTATATTTTAGGATTTATACGCGTCATTTTATTTATTTTTTTAAAACTACATACTTCCGCCGTAGCGGTTACTTTGCAGCAGCCGTGATCACGGCCAGACAGGATGACGAGACGATGTAGTTTTAAAAATATAATAAATTAACGGGTAGTAATCCGAAAATAATAGTTTCATTGAAGTATGTACATTTTCAAATATTATGAAAATGTGTGTTTTTATCAATGATACATATATAAATAATATTTAACTGAAGTAACTATTTGTTTGGCTTTTTAATGTTAATTTACTTATACATTTCAGTTAGAAAAATTGATTTCAAGAAACTACTTCCTGAACCAGTCTGCCAAGGAGGCGTTCAAGAGTTATTTACGAGCATATGATTCTCACCACCTTAAAACTATATTCGACATAGATACAATTGATTTAGCCAAAGTATCTAAATCCTTTGGCTTCACCGTTCCGCCAGCTGTGGAATTAAAAGTAACGAGCAAAGGTCCAACGCAAAAGAGGAAAGGTGGTGGCGGATTCGGATATTTCAAATCATTGAACGCCCCACAACATAAAAAAGCTGAAAAAACAAAAATATACAGACAAAAAGGTAACAATCAAAAACAAAGAAGTTGAAAATGTTTAATATGTATGTTGGTCAAAATGTGATTTATGTAACATTTTAATTTTCAATAAAACACATAAATTGTTTTAAGTATTTATTTTATTTGTATATTTGATCCATATAGTTGTCGGTTCAACTATTTATCGTTTAATTTTCGTTTCCTTGAGTTTACTGAATTATATATAAGAAAATTATTATGAAAAAAAAGTCGATATATGGGAATAAAAAAAGTGGTTAAAAAATTATAAGTGACATATACAAATGATCCCGAAAATTAAGAAATTACTACCAGTTTAGAATGACGAATCGAATATACGAAAGAAAATTCTACATGCATGTAACATTACTGTATATAAATTTTTATATAAAGTCAGTTATTCTAACGTTAAGATTATAACTTGACTAAAATTTTTCTAAAACAATATTTATTTATAAAATTTATACATTTGAAAAGGATACAGAAGTCAACATGTGGTTGTTCCTGGAAACCAAAAGCTTGTGATGACAATTTCAGATCTAAGTTTTTTATATCAAACACTTCACTCAGTGGATGTTTATTGTAACATCTAAGGAAGGACAAATATGCTTTACGGGCAAGTATCTTCATGGTCCCATCTGATTGTATTATATCTTCCAGCTGCAATAGCAAAGCAAATTTTAAATCATACTGAATTGTTTAATCTATACTTATTATATAATAATGGTGTTTTGGTTCAAAAAAAATTCAAAGATGTAGATGTGTATTATTGAAGCCTGTTACTGACCGGTTTAATATATGAATGCATGGCAGTATTAAGTAAACAAAATATCTAAAATAGAAACAGAATTAATCTTATGAGCTAACTAACCATGACTTGCACGTCGTTAGAGGGATCGCCAAAATTATATTTGTCTAAGTACACTTTTTCCCTTTTTAGACATTCAATAAATTGTTCTTCTTCTGGTCTTAATAATATGACAGCGTTACCACTATTTAGACCTCTAGCTGTACGTCCAACACGATGGATATATTCCTAAAATAAAAGATACACATTTTTTTGTATAAATAGTTGAATCTAAGACAATAAAATATATAAAGATATTTATTGAAAATTAAAAAAAAAATGACAGTTAATATGGTTTAAGTGCCACGAATTGAATTTTTTCCTACAGACTGTTTCTTATATAAGTCAATTTCCATAACTTGAATAATGGTTCCACTATTGACAATATAATGTAACAAAGTCTGTCCTCTGTACCGATTTACAATTGTTTTAACAAACTTTATAAGCCACAGTATATTTTACAGTTATTTATGATGAAAATATAGGTGTACAATTGAGTTATATATATTTTTTTTAACATTAAAGTTATACCTTAATATCAGTAGGTGGATCATATTGCACAATCCAGTCAACAGAAGGTATATCCAAGCCTCTTGCTGCCACATTCGTGCAAAATAATGCACCCTTATCAATATTGACAAATGTTTCAAAAGCTTCCTTCCTTCTAGGTTGACTTTGTTTACCCTTAAAGAAGAAATATTTCATTATTAATAAATATCTTAATTAGTGAGATTAAGCATAACTTATTGATAATGCAAATAATATGATTCTATGAAAAGAATTATAACATATACATATATTGTTTTATATGATTGTTAACAAATATATTGTTTTCAATACCCACATGTAAACTTAAAACTGAAGCTTTACAATGATTTCTAAAGAACTCGTAATGAAAATCTACCGACTTGCAAGAAGAAAAAAATACTATAACTTTTAATTTTCTTGTTTTCTTCAACATCTTATACAACCAAGATATTCTGTTTTGAACGGGACAAATGCAATATCTGAAAAACATTGAAGTAATACAGATTATTATAACATAAATAAAAAACATTATTTAAATTTATCATATAAATATAAGAACAGCAAAATTTATAAGGACTGTATCACAAGGTTTGTATTAAGAATAAAAATTTATTTCTTATCTATTGAAATAAAATATCATAGTAAGTTCAAATATAATTGATTGAATAAAACCAATTTAAACTTTTCTTATAATAATAACAATATACCCTTGTTGAAGATTTTTAACTGTTGATTGTTTGTCATCCTGTACACATATGAGTTTTGGGTCACTTCTTAATGCTAACCGAGCTAGATTTTCTACCTTATCATCTATGGTTGCACTAAATAAAACTGTTTGTCTGTTTTCTACAACATACATATTAAATTTAATTCTTAATCCTAAATCAAACACAGAATTTATTAATTTAGGTCAAACATACTTGGTAGTTTTTTAATAATTCCTTCAATATGCTTTTGGAAACCAGCTTCAAGTAGTTTATCGGCTTCATCCAAGATAAGAATTTTCAAATTATCACATTTAAACTTCTCAGTGCTTTTTAAATGATCTAAGATCCTTCCAGGTGTACCAACTACAATATTTACACCTACAACAGATATAATTTTTATTCCAAGGTCAATTTTTGTAATTGCATGTAGAAGTTATAAAATAAATTTAAATTTACTATCATTTAAATTTATTTAACAATTATTCATATAAGAATTATCTGTAAATATACCACAATTAAATCAAATAAATATTACAATACAAAACCTTTTTGCAATAATAAAGCTTCTTTCAATTTCTTTTCACCTCCAACAAACAAACCATATGACAAATTTATATCTCTCAGTATCATTTTTAAGACCTCATTAGTTTGTAGTGCCAATTCTCTTGTAGGAGAAATTATTATACACCCAACCCCTGCAATCCAATAAAAAGTATATAGGAATAGTATTACAATGCTTTTATTGCTTGCTTATGTAAGGAAATGTACCTTTTTCTATTGTAAATTTCATTTGAATTAATTTATCAACAACTGGGACTAGAAAGGCTAAAGTTTTTCCACTACCAGTCTTTGCTGCTCCTATTAAATCATCATCAAGCAGCATATGAGGTAAAGTTATCGCTTGTATCTGTGTTGGTTTCTCAAAACCCATATCTTTTAGATTTCGTAATATTCGAGAGTCTATTTTACCCTCTAGCATGGAAAAACGTGATTGAGAGATTATGTGTTCCGTATTCATTATATAGATCCTATTATCATTTACTTGTAAATAATTTCTTTGGTATTTCCCTCTTCCTACAATTCGAATAGTTATGGAAATAATGGGTTAGGTAATCTCTGTGGACCTTATGCTATAATTAATTGTTTTGTTATGAAATTAATATAATAGTAATAGTATTATTTTTTTAACGATTTGGAACACAAATGGGACAACAGTTAACCTATTAATAATAAATATATTTGTGACATATGAAAGGTGAACGTTTTAATCTTAAAGTTTTTTGACTAGTTTGAGATCGAGTCATAAATAATTTTTCCTTAATTCTAATATTTAAAAAAATTTAGACATAATAACTTTATTTAGTAAATAATAGATTACAGTGTTTGAAAAGATATAGTTTTAATTTTTTTCTTAAGCGAAATACCCAGAATGCAAGAAATAAATGTATTTTTATACGTCACTCGTTTATGAATGTCATTCGGTCATTGGTCAGCTCGTCAGCGGTTGGCTGTCATTTTTATACACGTTCTATTTATCAAGTTGTATTTCGCAAGTTCTTACTACCGGCGTTGTTAAAACTAATCATGTTTTATTCTGCTTGGGACAAGCAATTAAGATCATCTATATTTATTATATTTTTATTAGTAATATCGGCTCAATCTGATGTACCCAGGCCGCGCGGCGTTTCTTTATCAAAAGCTTCCCTTTATTCGCCGACTAAAGATTTTACGTGTTTCGATGGAACCAGCACTATTCCCTTCAGTTATGTAAATGACGATTATTGCGACTGCTTTGATGGTAGCGATGAACCTGGAACATCGGCGTGCTTAAATGGAGTTTTTCATTGTACTAATGCAGGCCATCGACCGCAGAACATTCCAAGCTCCCGAGTCAATGACGGTGTATGTGATTGTTGTGACGGCACTGATGAATATGCAAACCAAGAAGCATGTCCAGACATTTGTGAAGAGTTAGGGAAAGAAGCAAGGGTAAAAGCACAACAGTTGGCAGAACTTCACAAAGCTGGTAACTCTATTCGATTAGAACTCATTGAAAAGGGCAACAAAAAACGAAATGATATGGCAGAACAACTGTCCCAATTAGAAAAGGATAAATTTGAGGCTCAGAAAATGAAAGAAGAGAAGGAAAGTCTTAAAAATGATCTTGAAACTAAAGAAAATGAAGCCTTACAAGTCTACAGAGATGCTGAAGAAAAAGAAAGGCAACAAAAAGCAGAGTTAGAAAAGCAACAACTAGAAAAAGAAGCAAATGAACAGTTTGTCCGATTTGATTCTAATAATGATGGTTTCTTATCAGTTGATGAAATTAAAGTAGTTAATGTATTTGATAAGAACAAGGATGGAGAAGTAGATTCAGAGGAACTTAAATATTTCATAGGTGAAAAAGATAGCATAGATAAAGAGGAATTTGTTGATATAACATACCCATTGCTAAAGCCATTGCTCATGTTAGAACAAGGTATGTTCCGTCCAGCTGAGAATGAAGAAGAAACTGAGGAATCTGAACATGAAGATGAGGAAGAACCTAAGATAACAGATATGGAAGATCTAGCAGAAGATGAAGGTCATGATGACATTCCCGAAGACGATGAACACCATGAAGAACAAACTGATGACACAAAGAAATATGATGATGATACTCAGAAACTAATAGATGAAGCCACAGAAGCTAGACGTCAATTAGCTGAAGCTGAGCGCGCTGTAAGAGAAATAGAATCAAATATAAGGACATTCCAGCAGAATCTAGAAAAAGATTATGGATTACAACAAGAATTTGCTACCCTAGATGGTGAGTGTATTGAATATGAAGACAAAGAATATGTTTACAAGCTGTGTCTCTTCCAGAAAGTTACACAGAAATCAAAGAACGGCGGCATGGAAATAGGACTCGGGGATTGGGGTGAATGGGTTGGTGAAGATGGCAATAAATATTCTGTTATGAAATACACAAACGGAATAGCGTGCTGGAATGGTCCTAATAGATTAACAATAGTCAATGTGAGCTGTGGCTTGGAAACGAAAATTACATCAGTGACGGAACCATTCCGTTGTGAATATAAAATGAATTTAATCACTCCAGCAGCATGTGACGATTCAAATTACAATCAACAGCAATCATCACATGATGAACTGTGAGAGTGATAGATTTTTAGATATTGTGATGTAAACTAATTAGACTTAATTACTTTCAGTACACTAATGTCACAATAAGCAAAAATGTTTTATGGTCAGGTCCTGATTATTAAAAACTACAAAGTATGAGAGGATTTCTCCTTGAATTAGATGTTTTTTGGTGTGACAAATGTGTGTAAATTTCATTATATTAAATGTTCACCGTTGTTAGCATTTATCAACATTTTTTGGTTAAGTAATAATAATAATATTTATTGAATAATAAGAAAATGTTTTGATGAAGACTGACCTGGCTAACATCTTGTTATACACATTCCTATAAGTAAAGGCTGTAAGTTTTCAAACTGAAATCATAATATGAACAAAACACGTAAGAAATAAATAAATATCGTTTCGATTTATTGTCATTATTTACTGTGCACTTTAAATGTTTAACTATTTCTTATCATTAAAAATCATATCGCATAGCTTGATTTTTATATATCAAATAAAAATATTATTTCAATTAGTGGCATTTTATGAATCTATAACATTTATTTTTAGTGTTTTAAATATTAGTACACCCCTTTAGCACAAACCTAGGGACACTTTTCTTTTTTGACATTTGCAATAGGAGGGTGACTTGAAAAATCGGTAATTGGGTACATGGAGTAAGAACGGGTCAGTATAACTGCACTCATAGTATTAATCCTATAAGAATAAATACAAGTTGTAGGTTTCATCAAAATAAAAGTATTATTCATAAAATACTGGATTGGTACGCGATTGAATATTAAAAAATGTATAACAAAGAGAAATCTGCCCTCAACTATTACTACAAAAAGGTTTGTAATGAAATCTTGTCTTAGAACCTTGGAATGCGAGTTAAACAACCACGTCGAGGAAAACGGATGTGCTTAATATTTTGATTTAATTAATATAATTACGACCGATCCACAACAGAAATCCATTAATCAACGGATTATATAGTTCCATTAGTTTTGAACACCTATGCGGTTTCGTTAACTAAAAGTGATAAGGTTTTGGCTGTTTGTGGGAAAAAACAATTACAACTAGGTTCATAATTATTAGTCCGAATCCAAATAGATCTTCCAGCGGTGTTTAAAAAAAAAAAGAAAACTCAAAGGGATTTTGAGTAGAAGTACATATTTTAAAGCGTTCTGTATTCTCAGTGAAGAGTATTAAACGGCAACACAAGACAACTTTTGAGATGTTTGAAGTAGACAAGATACTTTAAAAGAAAAGAAAACTTACTAGTAGAAGCCTTTCTTACAGCAATGCCCCACAATAACGCAAGTAAGGGTTATTGCACATAATTTCGACCTTGAGTTTTGGACTTATCTATTAACAGTTGTTACTATAAAGTAAAAAAACAGCTTTTCCAAAATTTTCCAGCGAAAGGGACATACTGTTTCGAAGGTATGATAAAATTATATTTCAATGTGCTTAATAAATTTAATGGAATTAAGAAAAATATGTCAACATAATATGTATGATGTCTTAATATTAAAAGCGTTTATAACAAAATTTAATAGTTGGTGTTATACATAATTGCAATCAGGATGTTTTTTATCTTGTGAAAATAACTAAACCCATTTGCATAATATACCAGAATCAATATTGGATAGACAATGAATTAATAATAATTAAAAGACGATGACTTTTATATGCACCCCTGTAATAAATACCCTTTTCTTAGTTATCATGTCGGAGCTACTTGTTTTAATTGATTATAATTCAAAGGACGCAACCATGCACAATTGCCTGACTAGGTGAAAAAAAGCACTAATAGTTACCTATAAGTATTAAGCAAGTATGTCATAAAATTTGATGTTGCAGTTGTGCTTATTATTTTTTCTGTTATATTGACCAATAGGTACATACGGTATCGTTATTATAGTTCGACTGTAAACATCTTGATATTTACTAAGAAAAAATTAAAATAGAATAGTTTTGTTGATTAAATAAAATAATATTATAAGTATAACGATTCTAATCTTCTTTAAAACTATCTGTTATTCGCAATTCTTTCGCAAAAACCTTTTAAGGGTCCCATACGCCCCGCCTCCCAGTACTTACTCTTTATTACATTGGCTAGCTGCCAATAACAGTCTAGCCATCTCAGAGATTAAGTGGAAACAAATAGAC
>DVQP01002308.1:0-12881 GCA_018231745.1 Danaus eresimus
TGTTTTCCTTCACCGTCTGTCAGTGGTGTCTAAATACTCTTACAAAGTACATATGTATAGAATTAAAATCCTATCGTCACTCACGCGTTCATCAGCCCTCCGAGATCCCGGACGCCAGTGAATGGTGACACGTGCTGGTGCATACCACCCAGGCGTTCCATTTCAGCCAACTGGATGGCCTGACGAAGCTCCATTAGGGTTCCAGAACCAAAGACACAGGCTACGAATACCTGGTAGTTGGCTTACATCAAATCGTGTTTTACGTTTTTAGACGATATTCGACTTATAAAATCGCAATTTAGATTTCGTTACCAAATTTTATAGTTAAAATCTGTATTTGCTGTTTCGTATTTGGGATATTTGGTCGTAATTTTTACAGAAATTGCCTCCATCTAATAGTTTTCGATACATATATATATGTATTATTTGATTAACAATTTAAATCACACAACCGAATACATAAGTTCCGTATTCGGACCAAAACATGTTGTATACTATAAAATCATCCTCTAAAAACTTCGTCCAATTTCGATAACTACCGTCAAAAAGTTACTTAATAATTTAAAGTTTATTGTGAGGAAAGATATTTTTTTTTTATATATAGAATACCACTAATGAAAATTGCAGTACCATAAGACGATTTTTGCAGAAACCTAATAAGGTGATCCACATATACAAACATGGCCTTGGGTTCAGGCGTCTCTTGAGATATAAAACTATTTTTACACAGTTATTAACTGAGGGAGGAAAAAATCTAATATGTCCAAAAAATAAAAAGACATACCCCGTCCGGTTTAAGGCACTGCATGACCTTGTCGAAACAGCCTGGCAGGTCGTTGACCCAGTGGAGTGCCAGAGATGACACAAATAAATCTATACTGTTGTCAGGAAACTAAAACAAATATAAACATATATATGTATATATATATACATATATGTGTGTGTCTGTGTTACTTAGCTGACAATGTATTGATTTTAGGTCAGTAATTTATACATCACGTATCAGACTGTATTGTATAGTTTGTTTTCAGTCTTTCCATGATTATATCAACGATTTTCACAAAGAAATGTTACTTTTATTACGAGATTTATATGACAGTACATTATTTAAATTTACACAACATAAGTCCGTCTATAATGTATATAATATGTATATTTCATATCAACACTATTCTTAACTCTCTGGTTAAAGAACAATTAGAAGTACAACTAAAACAACGCTAATTCACTTTGATCCTCCCGATAACAAACCTACTTACTCACATCAAAATTCTCTTCATCCATAACAATTTTCTCAAACTTCACATCGTCACCAACAATCGCCTTATCGAGGTGTGTCTGTGATGAGTCACATAGTGTGACCTTCTCGACACTGTCAGGGAGGAAATGCCGAGACACATAACCCCGTCCGGCACCTACACTAAATTACATACTCCTAAAGTTTATTAAAAACAGAAGTAGAAAAACATCTAAAGAACAAAAAACAAGAGTTCTAGGATCACTTTAGATAGCATTTTCTGATAAACAGCTAAAATTGTGTTGTATCAAAGCTTTTATTCCATGTACTATTATAATTTTATGTGTCTTAAGCATTACACAAAAAATTAACAACCCTACAAGGATATACTCATTATAATTGTTTACCGGAGGCATATTAACTAAAATTACTATGATTTGTGTAAGTCAACAACTAAGAAATCCGATGACAACATCAAGTCCAGCCGGTCAACAAGATACTTTGCTCATAATTTGTAGTAACATCAAAACTAAGCTGAACGTGAATAGAAAGTTATACTTGTATGTATGTCCATGATTTAATCTATAAAACTGTTGGCTGCTTCAGAATCAAAAGATTGATAGATTTGAAAAGTCTTAAATACCCTAAATATTTAATTTTGGTATAAATAATTATTCCTTTGGTAGGTGTTACACACCTAACTCGACGGCATTTTTGAATGTTCGTTTTATGTCAAATATTCTGTCCGCAGTCCTCCATCCGATTTCTTCTTTAACGTATTCATATAAATGGTAATCCTCGCTACGAGCTGATCGCTCCCTCTGTAATACCTTCGCCTTCCTATCGAATATATTCATAGTTTTGTAAACAGAGCTAGCTGTTTTCTTCTTAACATTTGAACTTTGGTGTCTGATATTACGTAAATTTGAATTCATGTCAATTATTTTTCTAATACAGAACACACGACTTACAAAACTAGACATTAAGGTTTGAGACATTTTATTTAATAATGGCACCTAGAGCTGTTTGGCTAGTATGTTTATTTTAAAACAAATGTTTTCATTTCTACTAATGCCTACAGGTTAAGTGTCAAATTTCTAATGTCAATTGATTAAAATTGACGGATTAGGTATTTTCAATGTAGGCAGTACAAATCGTTAGGTACATATAATAATTTCTTTGAATTTACCGATCATACAATAATTACATATTTAATTGGAATTTTCGATTAAAAAGATTGATCTGAAATTCTCTATAATGTTTATATATTTGAATATTTTCTCTCTCTTTGTTTCAAAAAAATATATTAATTACGTATATTTATTAACCATATTTTTTGCAATAGCCACACTATTCGCAAAGTCATATAATAATATTTATTAATTCTTCTAGAAACCGATATTGCCAAAAGATATATATTATATTAGTTATTAGTTCGTACAAAGGACATTATACAATTATAAAGTAGAAGTATGGCTCTATGTTTTATTTACTTCAGAGTTTTATGAAATATGAAATACTTATAACCTCAAATAGTAACATCAGCCTTTGACTATTAATTACAATAACTCAAAGTAAGTTAAATCAATCTCTTATCAACCTTTATTTTCATTATCCTATCTATAAGAAAACTATATTATTATTTATATAAAATCTTTTTTTTTATTTAAAACAAATTCTTACATTAAGCTATTAACATAATGTACAAGCACAAACAAAACAAGAGATATATTGAACATTTATCTAATTTCACGTACGCTGTAATTGTGAAAATTTTTTGCAGATGTGGCCGATTATTATGCAATTTCTGCGTTCCAATGCCACTTATATAACACTACCCGTGGCAGCTGTAGTCGGTATCATAGGTTACAACTTGGAAGGACTCCTATCAGATAGATATACACCTTACAATAGTGTGTACAGGTTTAAATATATATGTATATATATAGATGGGTGGATGATGTAGTATGTTCATATATATATAAATATTTATGTACATGATTAAAGTAACTAGACAAGTACATGAAAATGAAACTATGGTAAGATGTGGTGCAGAAACATAAATATTTCTTACAGATGGCCAGTAGTCATGATTAATGTGAAGTCATCAAAATTGTCCACAAAATGGAAGATAGTTACACTATACATGTTTAGTAGATCACAAAATGTCATCAATTTATTTTTTTTTTTACAATCATCTTGCTATGACTAACGAAAAGATATATATATTATGTACCGACTAATTATGGCATTTTCTTAAGTTAATATTTTTAATATTATAATTCTTAAATATATATATACATATAAAATTTTACATACAAATTTGTGTTGAACCTTAAAGACTCACATATTTATACATACTTGCTATATTTCTGCACACTAAGAAAAGTTATTAGGGAATGAAAAACAGACGAGACATTATTCCTTTTATATAATGATAAAAATATATATTTATAATATGTTTTTTAAGTCATATCCCAAGTTGATGGTGTTAAATATCTTTGTTTCAGAACCAGTTCAAGACCAGAGGTTTGAAAGACAAGAAGATGAAATGCTCAAAGATCCGACAAACGTACAGAAACTCAAATACAAGGAGAATGTGTTAGGGAAAAATGTTTCGCCTTCGTTGACTAAAGACTAAATACTTCAATAAACATGAAAATCTACCCCATAACCAGTTCGTTGCATCCAAGCATGGCATCACCGGATAGACAGGCTTTGACAATAATGAAATCTAAGACTTCCGCGAGTTTTATTCATTTAAATGAAACTAATATTTTTGTAAAAAAACTACTTTTGACTTAATAAAAGTTTCATTTAAAGCTTATAATAATAATAAAAAAATAACTCTTATTATTCTGTTGTCTCTGGTACGTTTACGAACCGAAAACTACTGTTAGAAGTATTTAGATGAAATTAATGAAAATTATAGCAACTGTAGAAAAATTTAAATATAAAGATGTTATTGTAAATAAATATTGTTCCAAACAGTCAAGTAAACGTAGTTAGCGAATAAAAAAATTAAGAAAATAAATGTTGAAATTATTGTATTGATTATTTCACGAATTTACCTGTTTGTAGTGTAACACGAAGACAGCTTACAGCGTCCTTATTAAATTTAATATTTGATTTTTAGAATAAGTTAAACTGTCATGCAAAATATTTTATTTGATTTTTAGTTTTTGCACCTGGCAACAAAAGCTATGTCAATGTTAAAAAGTTATCGCTGTCATTAGCATTTAGCTGTAGAGAAAAAAAACCAACGCGCTTCGCTTCTCTTTTGGAATTTATGGTACTGTAACAAGGCTCCCTTTTGTGTTTCACATCGGAAAACTTTAAAATTTTCGGATACAATCATGTCAACAATGCGCTAATTGCTTTAATAATAGCAATAACACCCGATTAAAGTTATTTTATGTGAAGAACAGTTCTTTTACGGATCAATATCCAAGTCTATAAAATGTCTCCATAGCGTCAATGCAAATGGAGACAAAGTCTGGCGTAGGAATTAATGACCATTGGATGAAAAGTATGATGGAGCCGGCCGGCAGCGACAAACAAATACAGAACGACAATAGAAACTCTGTGAAGCGCGAAAAAATGGCAGAAGCTTACAACGGTCAAGACAACAACATAACGTACGAGTTGAAACAACAAGGCGAAGGGAGGTATCGCTGTGACGTGTGTGATCTCACCTTCGAGGGTATGGAGTTCTTGATGTTGCATAAAAAATTTCACGGAAATGACAAAGACGCGCCGGTAATGGAACCCGAGCCGGTAGTCGTTAAAGAGGGCCCGAAGAAGCGGAGGAAGTTCAAATGCGATCAGTGCGACGTCAAGGTCAACTCACAATACCATCTGGACATACACCACAGCAAGCACGAGGGCAACGCCTCCAAGAAATATATATGCCAAGTGTGTGACAGGAGCTTCGTAGCGGCCCAGTTCCTGAAGAGCCACATGCAATCCCACTCGCTTACAAGCACGATTAACTGTGAAATATGTAACAAAAGCTTCACCGGACAAGCATATCTCAAACTGCACATGCAACTTCACAACGACATCAAGAAATTTAAATGTTCGAAATGCGATGAAATGTTTCCCACCAAGAACTGCCTTAAAATCCACATGAAAAAGCATACCAAGGTCAAAAATTTCAAATGTGACTGCTGTCATAAGCTGTTTGTGTCTAAGATTACTATGGAGAAGCATCGTCAGAGCCACGAGGGGCAACCCATGGACTGTCATGTGAAATGTACTCAATGCGACAGGACTATGCATTCATCGTTACTAAGAACCCATATCGCCAGAGCTCATCCGTCAAGCCATGACGATGATGTCAAGAGACCGTACAAGTGCTCGACCTGCGGCAAGAGTTTTATCGTAAAAATTAATCTAAATCTACACATACGGATGTGTCATCCCGACCTCGCTGAGCCAGAGGATGAGGACGATGACGTCATGACAGACAACTCCTAACTGTAGGATTAGTTAATTAACTATGTTGTATTATTAATGAATAATTATACTTTTTTATTCTAACAATAGTAATGGGTTTCATTTTAACTTTCAATATTATTAATATATAAAATGTATAAGTTAGTAATTCATACAATATTCTAAAATGTCTTGTTTTTTCTTACTAGCTAGGCTTATATCCAGGTGATGCTTATGAAGATACAGGTAAACATAAATGAATCAATTGTTAAAATATTATTTTATTTACATAACTATACAAATGAATTTTAATTATTCTTGCTTCTTGTCATCTTTTGTAACTTCCTCTTCAGTTTTATCCGATTCATCTTTTTCAGTGACTTTCTTTTCCTTGGCTGCCTTCTCGGCTTCAGCTGCTGCCTCCTGCTCCAAAAAAAAAATTTCAGAGCATTTTAATTGTAATATATATTAATTATTAGATTACTCTTAAGGTCATCATAGGTTAAAACATTGTTATTATGTTGGTAACAAATTATTCTATGATTACAACCTATAGAATTAAAGGGATCATTTAAATAAATATATTTCTTCCTTATATCAGCTACTAATTGAAGAAATTTCATTAATAAAACTTTTCTATTGTGAAAAAACGAGCCTCTTGAACGGAGGCTAAGAAATTCACTTTCCCAAAGTGGGCGATAGTAAGAGATTTATAGAAAATTGTGGTCCTGGAGTGTTATGTAATATTATTTAACTGGGATGATATTTAACTGAAAAGATGGGGCGGTAAAAAATTAATTTATCCTCAAAGTTGGCGGTAGACGAAATAACTATGCCAACTATAAAATACGTTCCCTACAAATTCTGTCAACATGAAATTCTGTACGAGTTTGACCGAAAGTAATACGTAAAATTCGTCAAGTGGTGTTTAAATCCCATTTGAGAATTACACAAAACCGGCAAACCGGATTCTATTTTAATAACGGTTGTTTTCAGTCTGTCATCCAACCTGTGAAATTTTACGCGAATGCCAAATATAGTTTTCAGGATAATGTGATAATAGAGGTGATATCGGCACAAATCCGAACGATTTTAACAAACTTTGAAGCTTTACATACCGTATTCAGAAACTTCGATCTAACTAAATAATAAAAATTAACGTTCAGATAATTAAATTGATTATATGACAGCAATGTCAACAAGTGTAATTCATTAATTTTCAAGTTTCGGAAAACATAATTATAAAAAGCATTCAACATAACTCTCTTTTTAGCATATAAATAGATATAATAAAGGAAAATTAGAAAAAAATAAAAAAAAAATTTAAAAGTACAGATTTCGATAATTTTTGCCATTTCCGAACGCTCGGAAATTACCTAATTTACCTACCTATCAAAGTAGCTACCTGTTAGATCTATTTTAGCGCCTAAGCTAGCTTACCGCAGCCTTTTTCATGTCTTCCTCCTTCTTGTTCTGCAGGTTTTTGCTGACTTCCCTTATGAGTTCCAACTCCTCATTTTGCTTTGGTGACAATGAATCGAAAATTTTAATCGGTTCTACGTTTGTGTCGTCAATATGAGCCATATACTCCTTGAACCTGCCGCATATGAGGTTATACCTCTCTTCTGTGATCTGGAGATACGCGTTGTAGGGCATGTTGTGGCTGTAAAGAAATTTGTAACATTACAACAAAATACAAAAAAAAATCTATTCGTTATATTACGAAAAAAATACTGTATAATAAAACAATATTTATTTAAAAAGTGACATAAACGTCAAAGCTACAAAATTAGAACAACAATTTTTTTAGTCTGAAGCTTACCGAAGTCTAACTGCTCTATAAAAACTAAACCTATATTAAGGAAGTCAAAACGGCGTCAGCGTATAATATTAAAGAGTTTAAAATAACAAATAAATAATTGGAACAACTTACCCGTGTCAGTGAGCGTGGAAAACAAACATTTTAGTAGCGTAAGTAATAATAATTATTCTTATTTTCCGTTTTTCAATATCAGACAGCAGTTATCAACATTTTTTACTTTATTGTTGGTTTTACTAAGCAATTATTTATTTGCAGAGACATCAGATTAACATTAACATAATAAAACCTATAATTTTAACATTCTTTTCTTTGATAATATCTCTAAATGTAATCGTTAAAATATCAATAACTTCTCCTCTAATAAATTACAAGATTATCTTATGTTTTGATATAGTTAATTCGGCCATGCTCGTAATAATTTATCCGCTGACAACACCTGAGGTCAAATGTCATTGTAATATGTTCGGTTGTAACAAATTACAATTTTTAATTCACAGCATAATGCATATGTAGAGAAGTAACTCTGTCTTGAACCGTCGGAATGTTATTAATTTCATCATTAATATGCAAAAACACATCTATTATGTGTTAACAATGATTTTAAACGCATATAAGTTATTAAAATATTAATGTCTTACAAGGAGGTACGATATAGAAAAAAATGGACACAAAAATATCAGAAATACTTCTATTGGAAAGACTTGTGTCTTTTTATTCTTATTTAAAATAATATTATGAAGTGTACCATGCTATTTAATAAATATTTTAATAAAGAGTACCTATATATATAAATATATTTTTGGTTAAAATTCATCAGTTCAGAAAGCTGTTAAAAAAATTAATTCGCTTAATTTAATATGTATCAATAAGAAATGGGTCGCCATTGTTGGCTCATTGGATTTAATATTACATGAGGAATTGCCAGAACGAAACGAAGATCAATTTTCACAAGAGGAAAAAAAAACATTTAAGACGGAAAAGTAACCCAAAATATTACAAGCAGCTAATTAAATGAAATCATTATGTAAAAAAAAATATTTTGTGTCATAGCAATATATTTGTTTAAAGAAAAAAGTATTTACTAAATTATTCTGATCCTATTTATCTATTGGTGTATTTAAATTACTTGTAATGTTTAAATTTCATTTTCTTTTTTTTTGTAAGTCAAAAGAATCTTGTTTCATTATAAAAGAAATAATAACCAAAGAATGATAAAATATTTAACAATCAAACTGATATAAAAATATTGGTTTGCTTGTTAATGATCTTAAATTATTATAACAGTATTTATTTATTAAAATAGCTCATATATATCTCACAAATAAACATAGCAACTAAGCGTCGAACGGAACGCAAAACCCACCCCTAAAGGGTAATGACTCACCCCAGTCGCAAATACGAGCGAGCACGACACTTGACGATCCCGGATAACAAAAAAAAAATAACATATAATATATCACGCTTACGTAATATTGTTATATATTGATAATTATAATATATATATATACATTATATGTCGTTCAAATAGCTATATTATTTACATGAAGTGTACAAGTGTGTTATCGTGTATTGATTTTCCAGTGACGTACAGACCGACGTTTTGCACCAGTGTACTTATGTGTGTTATATTAGCTTAAAGTGAGTGTTTAATTTTAACTTACAGAGACTATATACGTACATACAACTAAATGTCACAAAAATATTTCGTATTAAATAATACAATATAAAAATATATATTTATAGCATTTATACAATACAGTAACAAGTTATATGCATTCAATTATTTAATTTCGTTTAACTTTTAAAAAACAATTTGCGGATTTATAATCAATTCGAATGCTATCGATCGTAGCGCTTGTAGCAATGCTGTCACAACTACATTTACTGTGATGTTTTCTTGCAAGAAAATCTCTTAAACGTAACATTATCATTAAATAAATACATTCACCAATAAAATAACTTAAACAACATCATTAATAACAAAAATAAATCCTAATTTGACAAAATCCACTTCGTATTCCAGCAACAGACAAAAGTGACGTCGACTGTCAAAAATATATCAATAATTGATTTTCATTAATAAAAAAACAGTAGCGAAGCTACATATCTTCGTAATAATTTAGTAAATTAAACAATAAGCGTATTTTTTATTAGGAAACTAATTTCGCTAATACAAAACAGAATGTATGTGTTTCTTAAGTCATAACTTTAATAAGTTACACGTTAAATCATCAACTAACATTTTTATATAATTTAAATCTCATATATGAGTCGCATAAAAATGATAAAAGAGAGTTTGATAAAAAAGATTCCTGGCAAATACAAAAAAAAGCAGATTCCAGATAATAAGAAAATGTATTCGACAGATTATATATAGCAATCAAAAGATTCAAAAATATATAACAGCATAAATATTTAGACAAGTCGTTACATTTATTGTGTTAATAAGGAGGAAGTAAATATAACTAGGACATAAATGACTTACGAGCATCTAGAAATATTATATTGAACAAACCGAAATATATATTTTTTAATTAACTTGTTAGAGTAATATCTGTAAAACATCTTAAATAATTAAAAAATAAAAATAAATAATAAATAATAAATATCAAATTGATTTCAATAAGAATCGAGGATAATTTAAAACGACAAATATATTCCGTCGAAGCGTCCAAAAATAGATTATTTTTCAACGTATCAATGTTAAATATAAAATTGTCAATCGTTATTTTAAATAAAAATTAATTAATTTAATTAGATAAATACAACAAAAATAATATAAGTATAGTAAATCTTTAGCACAAAAAAATATAACAAAATTAAACAAGGACAACGATATATTATTAATTTTTTTACTATTATATTAGAAAGGGGTAGCTATATGTATATGTAATGCAGTCCGTTATTTTGTAAAAGAACCATTTAATTAAAAAAAAATTACTAAATATCTCGATGTAGCTATTAGAATAATATAATTATTTTCGAGTCACATTTGATGTCTGGCAATCTACTTCTTAAAGCCGCGATAGATAAATACAGCCGATCAGTATTGCGGTGTTATCGGCATCAAAATTATGTTAAAAGCTTGGAATGAAGCCAAAATATTGAGTTTTACTCCGACTGTATCTTTACGTTGTTAAACTTATGTAACTCAGTGAATTAACTTTGTTCAAATAGAACGAAACTTATAACGCCTGTACAGAAAATATAGCAAAAAATTAAATTAATATTAACAGTTTATTGCTAACGAATTTCATCAGGCGCAGAATATCGGTAGACACGTGTGAATAATTTGTTTTTATTTAAAGGCATGCCCGTCCGTTTATTTGGAAGTTATTTAACACAAATGCCAAGACCTCATTATGGCGATCACTTCTGATACCGCATCCTGACCGGTCAAGATGGAGAATAGCAATAACCCGGCCGTGGAGGCCTACCAGTATGTGGGACCCTTCAGATTGGAGAAAACGCTGGGGAAGGGACAAACAGGTGAGAAAACAATAACAAGAAGAAAATACATCCATATCATTTATTGTAATAATTAAAGTTACATTTTATTGTTTTTAATAACATTGACAAATCTCTGTTATAATCTGTGGTAGCTCGAACGCTCTATATGTATCTGTATCTCTGTACGCGCCTTTTATTATCGGACTCGTCCAAAACCAATCTGAACAATGAATTCGACAGCAACGGATCTGAAATAAACAACGAGACAGAGAAATCGTGTCCACAGCCTCGCCTTAACTAATGCATAGAACCTCTTTGGACGTTGTTTTATTCAATATAATAATTCAATATGTTTATAAAACGTATATTTAAAACAGAAATCAAAACATTTTAATGATTGACTAACGATCAAGTCAACATAAGTTCTTAAAAATGATATTTTGGTTCAATGACCCTTCAGTACAAAGCTAAACAATATTTAAGTTATTTTTTATATTATCCCATCCGCGACAAAATAGTTTACACATAAAAATCCCAACGTGCAAATAGGTATCATTTGAGCTTTTAACAAGCTGATTATTTTTAATATCGTGTATATATACTTATATGTATATCATATATCCGATATTAATAAATGCATCAAATAAGAATAATATGACATATGCGTTAGTTATAATAAAAACACGATCCTGTAAAGTAAGAAAAATTTATTTTTATTTATACATAGTTCAAAAACAGTTAAACGAACAAACGCGTGAAGCTGTTACGTCCCAATTCCTGAATTGACTTAAAATGGCGGCAACTGAAATATTTTTAAATAGCTTTAGATTAAACTTGAAAGCGTATTTTCTCTTTGACGTTCGTATAAACAAGCACTTCGTAAACCAGCGGCCATTATAATCATCGCTATTATATTTGTCTGGTGTTAAAAATGTTTTATGGACTTAAAAATACTCGTAATCTTGAGTGGATGAATAAGTGTCTCTGGTCTTCAATGAATGCATTTGCTACATTGAATTTCTTCGTTTGCAGATATTCTATAAATAGAAGTACGGTGTAGAGAAATCGATCGCTTTAATCTCGCAAGTAACTTGCTTTTGTACTTACCGTGCTACCAATCAAACAAATACACACCATTACAAAAACAGACTGATACAAGTCCAATTATTTTTAACATATAATTCATTCAGTCATCAATAAAACTACACAAAAAGTTTTTATCTACCCCACACTATTATCTGTAACACCGACGGAAAATAAGATGATAGTTTAAAATAAAAACTCCTTTAATTAAGCCTAGATAACTTAATTTCAAACTATTTTACAATAATTTACCTCGAGAGCGTCTATTTGTTTACGAGAAACAAATATGGCCACCTGTGTGACAGTTCCCGGAACCGATGTGAGGCGCGTTTTTTTCAAACACAATATAGATATATGCTATACGAATAACGATAATGTATGAATATATTTTAATTATAATTATTTATAAATGAATAGAAAATTTTACGTTTATATATAATTACAGAATATATTGACGTAAAAGCTTCACAATATAAGTTCAAATAAACTGAATTTATACAGATTTTTACGTAAATAAAATTGCTTAAATATTTGGTCGAGTACTGAAATATAATTTCAGTATCCTATATTATAATTTTTTGTCATTATTTCCTGAACTATGTGGAATTTAATACGTATCCGGTGTCAAAACAACATTATTGTAGAGTTTTATCAAAAAGCCGTAGTGGTGAGATCTAAGATTTTTGCGAGTCGTTTAAATAAAACTAATATATTTTCGGATTTGCTATGCCGATTTTTTATTACATTAAAACTACATAATCCCGAAGTGTGAGTGACACACACACATCTCGTCTGCGCGTAATCACGGTTGCTGTAAAGTAACCGAAACGTCGGGATTATGTAGTTTTAAAG
>DVQP01002309.1:0-12877 GCA_018231745.1 Danaus eresimus
AGTAATATTTATTTTGCTTCTGAAATATACCTACTTGTATAATATCTTCCAACAAAGACTCTTTACTAAACAACGAGTCAATCAAGGAAATGTTACGTCCTACTCTAAGACTACTCATGTTGTTAAAAACTAGCAAAACGTTCCCCAATAACTTGTTCGCTCATAAATTAACCATATTCGTTGTATTCACAAATAATGTTAATGGTTTTTTTTTGTCCTATTATACTAGTATTTGGCAGACAAGTTATATAAGGAACCCGTGTCCTGAATGTTAAGGATGATTTATTATATTAAACAAGGCACATACATGTATATATATGATATATCGTGTTGATATATTATATCAAAGAACCGGATCTCTATGTACAATCACTTAACTCGACTTTATAATATATTTTTGGGATAACATAGTAACGAGCCAGTAAGATGTGTTCATATTCAGTTTATGCCTATTGTAATACCATAAAACGTATATTGGCATTCATATTATATAAAATAATCATTAATTATTCAAAAATTACAATACGAATCATCTGAGGAATTGGCTTCGCTGCATTGTTTATGCGCGGTCAGGTATATGGTAATGGCGTCTTTGATCTACCTGTCGCGCACAAGGGCTTGTCTAAAATTAGTTTCATTTTCCATCTACAATAAATTTGTTATTGAAAATAAAACTATATAATCTAAATATAATTATAGATGTCGAACAAATTGCTTAATGTATTATACATTTACATATTATTTTCGGATATATTTCCCGCGGGTCCGTTGTTATTTAGCATATCTATTAGACTTGACAAAACTTCAATGGCACTAGCCAGGGGCTATAAAACTGTGGTGGTCATTGAACAACATTTATAGCGTTATAAAACCTCCGAGTAATCATAAATGATAATATTAAACGTTAAAAGCTTAAGGGGAAGAATTTCATTCTAATAAATATAAAACACTGGGCTGGTTTTATTTTCAAATATGTGTAAATAACCTAATAGATTTATTGAATAAAGGAAAAGAATTAAAGGACAAAAATATATTTTGCAAAAAAAAACATTAATAGTTATGATTGATGTTTAAAGTACTAAATGTAAAATATTTAATGGAGTTTGTTTTTTATATTTTCCTGAGCCCTTACCCTTAACAAACAAAGTGAAACAAAGTACCTTACGCACTAATAAGTTAACAACGTAATGTTAACCGTTATTTTGTTATGTTGGTAGTTCACTACTCTCTGTTCAATCAATGCCCACGTAATATTTAATTGTAAGATATTTTTTTCTTCTATAAATCTCTGATATTTCTGTGCTATTAAACTTTTTCGATATTTTTCCTTGTCCTGTTAGATAAAATAAAAAAGCAGGTACATAACATTTATATGTAAATGAATTGATATATATATTATGTTAAAGCTATGCTATATATAACTTTCATATTCGTAATCATATAACGCGACAGTTAAATACTAAGTTAAGTTAATATTCTCTTTCAAATATATTTAATTTTACTTTCTTTTCGAAATCTGTTCAATTGTGAGTTATTAACACAGCATTTTGAATATCAAAGTGAAAACAAAATTATCTAAATAAAACATAACTAAGACGTGTTACGTTAGAAGCTTATATTCTTCCTAAATATTTTGCTTATACTATACATTAACATTTATATGAACTTTGGTAAACTATAATTCTGATTACATTTATAGTGGTACAATATAGCTGCCAGCTACTGTTATGTATAATCTTCTATTATTATCAATCACTGACCGAATCTCTCTTGTTTCTGCAAAACAATGCTTGGTGTTGCCACTTACATAAAATTACAAACATTTAGAATTACAGAGTAAAGTTTAAATTTCACTTTTCGTAATGCAGGCACGCAGCAATTTCTACGAATTATCATTTATGAAATGCTTATATAAATATATTTCTGTTTTTGTTCAATTAATATTTTTCAGGAATTAATTTTATACGTAAACACTTAACAGTATTTAATCATACACATACGTTAACTATTAACATGTTAAAATAACTTCAGGACTATAAAATTACATGGGTGCCTCATCAACACGAAATTCTCATAAGCTCACGCTAATTACAGTAAAGATTGTCGAGATGACGCTCAACACAACTAGAAAACTTTAGGGGCTATATAAAGGGGCCATAAATCAGCTGTGGGTCGATACGTTATACAAGGGGTTCAGAAAACAAATGTTGGCAATAAAACACAGATTTATTTAATCCTTAATGATAAAAATTTACACTAGTTATTGGCTGGCTCGAAAACTTTCAATGATTTTTTAAATTCACTTTACTTAAAATACAACACATTAAAAAAAAATTATCAGCTAAAATGTGTTTTATATTTTATACTTTGTAATATTTTAAATTTGTTAAGGATATACTTTAAAAAACTCATCAGACAACATACTATGAGTGCTATTTTGTATCCATTTATTCTATATTACACACAAATGAACGAAAACACACACAAGTATCCAGCGATCTCGTTAGCAAGTGTATGCGACATTTCACATGGCTAATTGCGAACATTTACCCATCTTGATAAACTGGCCTGTGAGTCCTACCTTCGCAGATGCGTCCATTTTGAGTTTATTTTCATTTGTGATATGATTTGGGTTCTTTAAAATATTTATCTCCCGATGTATCAATTAGTGACGCTGGTGATATTAAATGCATTCTTTAGATATTGTATGAACATCATAACGACTCCGCGATAAGCCTCTTATTCATAAGTTAAATAAAGTTTATATGGACACTATTATGCAAAATGATACCAATGTGTGCTGCAATCGAATGGCTAATACGCTGATATTTTCAATTATTTACTCCGGGTCTCGTAAAGATCTGTTCGGAAAATCAATAAAATGAAATCAACGGAGTGTCGTGGTCGTAACTTTATGCGCCTTTCTCTAAAGTTAAAAGAGATCTGTGTAGTTATTTCCAGCTTTATTTCACGTTATTTCCTTTATTTAGACTTTCCTCACTTTTCATTTTTTGTTTTTTTTTTGTCGTAAGTGTACAGTTAGTTTCTTTTTATTTTTTATAAGATAGTAAAATTCATAAAAACGAAATTACTCGAATAAAATATGTCATTTCTTTCCTTAGCAATTACGAAACCGATTGCTATAACACTTCACAAATTAATAATATTTTATGTAATCCTGGTTGTCTTTATCACACGACCTTCAATCTACCAAAACACAATAATAAATAATTATTAACTAAGAAAATTTTAATTTATAAATAAATAGTTAAAACATTGACCATATAAAATATTTGTTAGCGGAATATCAATAAGTTTTGCTTGACGATTGTGAAATGCATTGACTGTAGAAACTAATAAATCCGTCCCGATTGATCTACGCCGAACTTTATAAGGCAATTTAATGACGCACGTCGACACCTCTACCGCTTCAGATAAATTACTAAAAGAATGTTTTATTTACTCAATCTGTCGCCACTGTTTGTTAGATTGTGATTATTTGTGATTATACGAAATAGTTTAATGTAAACATTGATTTAAACCATCAATATTTCATCTCCAAAAAACTATGGACATAGTGCTCTTTTACACAAAGCAGATCCAATGTCAATCATACAACATGTCTTTGTTCTCGATAGTGTTATGAAAATTGTTTTAACTAAATATATATTTAATATAAACTCAGCGGCGCAAATGAATAAGTGTATTAAATAGATAAAATTCCAGGGTCTTGGGGAGTAGATTTACGAACCAGCGAGTGATGCATGGGCCCGCATGCTCAGCATTGCGATGATGTTTAATTAACTAGCATAGAATACAACGTTTCTCTACTTTAATTGATGGAATTTATATTAAAAATAGTTGAATATTATTTTGCTATAACTAGAATAAGGTTCAAGTATTTTTATCCAAGATGAATTCCTGTTTCCGCGATTTCTTTATTGAAATTTTATTCGGTCGACGTTTCTATATTTATATTTGAAATATTAAATGCTATTGAATCGATAACATAAATACACAATACTATCTTTATAAATCAATTATTTCAGCTAGCTTCAAATAAGTAAGCAAAATAAATCAAAAACCCGCATCCAGCGAGTGCAGACAGGCAGTTCAGTATAATTTGTCAGTGGTATCGATAGAATCGATTCATCGACAGTCGATAGGTTTATCAAGTTAATCGATCTAATTTCGTCAGTTCGGTCGGTGAGCGATGGAGGTCGTTGTGGGAACGCCACTGCGTGTGCGCAGTCATTCTACCACCCATAGAATAAACTCTACAGACCTCCAACTTTATATTTGTACGAACTTATATACATTATAATTACGATTCTAATTTACTTACAATATTTTATATTCAGTAAAGTCATTAAGATCAACACAAAACTAAACGTATCACGTAATTTTTGTATATATAGTATATATATCTTTAATATATCTCTAGAAGCTGTCATCTTGTTAGGTATAAAATTAAGATGGAGTGATTAATGATGTTTGTGATTATTTTATTATAGCGACCACCGGCGAGATATCCGCTTAGACGGAATATTTGGATTGTGGTTTAATTACCTCCTATTGTAGAGAGTGATTTGAATCTATTGTGATCACGATTATAACGTATGTATATACATAGAATTAAATATGATTGCAGCGAATGAGTAATTATCTATTTTCTAGGAATGCGTTCTTTGATTATTTTTTTGTAAACTGTACTGTGTAAAGCTCAATGCTGATGACCTCAATGCAGACTTCTCAATATCGTATTTCTTAATTAATTGATGTGTATTTTTTTATTTAATTGTTTAATTTAATTAATTAAAGTTATAAAAATAATAATTCGAGAAACGAAATGACAAGATATTTCCGAAGACGCATTTGAGGGAGAGCTTTGTCTAAATTATATTAAGGGTTGATCGAGATGTTTTTAACTTAGGAATTTGTTATTAAAAAAGAGGGAAATTGGGCAATCGAAGAGGGCGTTGGGCGTGACCGGGCGGAGCAGACCCCTGTACCACGAGGTGCTTTATCCTACCCATATTGTACATAAAGCATTGTAGACTCCTAGACTGTACCGTTCTAATTTATTGCAAAATTCATACAATAAATAATGCTACCGATATAATCAATAACCGTAATTATAGTTCTTAGAAAATCACAGTACCGCATGCTATACAATTAATTGTATTCGATTTCCATAAATACACATTAAATACACGTTGCCTATATAAATTATGACGAAGTTACAACAGAAGGTTTTATTCCTATTTAATATATAACTTTCTGGTCACATGAAAACGGATAAGTCACAAACGGAAAAAAACATAAAAGATCACACAAAAAGTACACAGAAATCTGGTAATAATGCTTAAATAATTACATTATGGCACGTCAAAATCACTTTGTCTCAACGCCGATGACGAGAGCCATCTCATCGTATGGTCAACTGATACTATCGTTTTTTACAATATTATTTTTACAACCGCATCGTCCTTATATGTTTGCGATAGAGTTTAGAATCCGGGAACTGGCTGCAAATATAAGTGTACTCTGTAAATTAATGTGTCAATCGCCCCTCCTCCGTGAGCGTATTATTAATAATCATGTCAATCTATCCGTGAGAATCGTCTTGTCTCCGCTCAAGTGAGGTAACTATTAATTTCTGAGATTACAAAGATTATTGGGTAATTGAGGGTTTTGGTTAGCGCTTTTATAATTAATTTCATTTAATTTTCACCTTACCTGGGAGTAAGCTGAGTCATCGTGTCTACTTCGTTTTGTATTGTTTTTTTTTTGGTGTTTTGTTGATATGTAATTTGGGTTATCCATTAGGAGCCGAATTATGATACTGATTTGTATGAACTGATTCGATGATTCAAGATTATTTTCAGAATATCATAATATTATATGGAGGATTATGTTAAAGTTATTGTATGGGAGTTTTCTTGAGGAAGGTATTTCCAGACGGAAATGTGTTTTAACCGCAGACTCAATTATGTATGAATCACTCTTAAAAGCTGAAAATGTGGGTATCCTGAAGTGAGTAATCGGATGACTGATTTAAATCAACAATCAACTTATGATTCTTAATTTACTGAATATTTTGCACATTTCTTTGTAAGTTTAGATGTAAGGAAAATACCTTTCATATATTTTAATTCATTAAATGCTAATGTTTTATTCATTTCATTTTTCCTTTTATGTGTGACATTTTTTCTCCGAACTTGTTACTAGCAATGATTTAAAGACACAGACTAAAAGGAAACTTAGCATAGCTGGCATTAAAATGTGACAGTGGCAGATAATTCCGAAATTTTAAAGGATTTAGATGCCGTCAATGTAAAAATCAAAAGGATAACATTAAGACGCTATATTTGTGAATACGAGATCTTCTTAAATACTTTAATCTATGTTTATGTTGTTGATAAACGAAATGAGAAGATTTCTAAGTTACGATAAATGTAGTGACAAAGAACTATGGACTTAATATCGTATGTTTTGTAGGCAATAGTTTGTATAAATAAAAAGTTTAATCATGCTAGCGATGAAATCTAGCCCCATTTATTAATTTTATCACTTGACACCTCATTCTCTTGCCACTTATCGGCCAATAAACCTATACGATTTACTTTCAAAATCACATAAATGTCAGACTTCGGGACTTCTGCTTTATGTAAAGTGCATTGATAATAATCTGAGCCATTCTCAGGAGGGGGAGGGAGACGGAAATAGGGAAGATTTGAGGTGCGGTAGGGATGGATGATATTGAATAGAAACATCAAAATTTTACAGCGTTTTTATTACGCCCGGGCCGCTCACTGTTTACGTGCTAGCGTCCGGTACAGTTTCGGCCGGCGGTGGTGGAATTTTACTTAGGATATTGAGGTAGGTAGGTACGTATAGTCATATGAATAGTACATTTTATATCTTTTATAATGTTTAATATTAGCTTAAACTTGCACATGTAAGGTTTGAAAGCAAAACTATGTTTTATGTGTTAGATAGTTTTCTCATTTCAATATATGTAATGATTTTTAAAGTTTTATTTATGTTTATTTGATGTGTCACAACGTTAATATTCATTTGATATTAATGTTATGATATTAATTTATATGAATAAAAGTAAATTAAAACATAGGGATAACAAAAGGATAGAGAAGTTTTCATATATAGATATCTTTTAAGCAAAGAAGACGAGCACTGCTGGTGTAGTGGTATCATGCAAGATTCCCATTCTTGCGACCCGGGTTCGATTCCCGGGCAGTGCATCACCGTTTTTTAGTATTATTATTTTGTATTTTGTATCATTTTAATTATATATAAATTACCCACTTCTAACATGAGATGCTTGAAAATATTACGGACAATGATGATATTGCATCCCTAATCTCAATAGATGTCACTAGTTTGATAGCGACATATGTAGATCCCCGGAAACGACATCACAAATTGACATAACTTAGTAACAAATAGGCATACTTTTTACGTAGTTATTTATAATTACCTCCAAACGGAATTTACTTTAGAAATCATATAGTCGAACAATTTTGTAGATGTACCACAAGCAGTATGAAGAATGCTATCAAAATATATTGGGTACCATTTTTTGGCGGTTATTAAATGTAATAACTATTCAGAAATAGGGGATTAGCTATTTTTTTTAGCATTAAAAAACTAAGCAGCTTCAAAAGAAACTTCCAAATAACATGTATGGAACGTAGTTTCTGAAGCTCTGAATCATCATTAAGAACTTTATCTCTTCAAAATGCCTTTCGTATTTGAACTCTTAACGCTGTAGGTAGACATGGGAATCGTATCGAATACAAGCGCCAAAAATTCTAACAGAAATACTTTAAAAATAACTATGGGAACTGAACAAATTAGCTTACATTTATTTTGAAATGAATCACATGTCACAATTAGGCAAATTTCGTAGTCTTAAATTATTCAAATTAAATACATTAATAGACGCATAACGCTAGATTGAAGATAAAACTATTAATTAAGAAATAATGAAATAAATCTGTCCGTCACAGAAAAAGAGCAAAATTGAGGTTCTCAATTCCCATTTAGTTCATATTTGATACTTAAGGTCGCGTATGTTATGTTTTATGAACATATTATTTTCGTCTTTCGTCTTTCGTTCTTTCGTCGTCGTTCTATTTGATACGTAGCTTAATTTAATAGATATTATTAAAACATTTAATCAGAACAAAGTGACATTCAAAATGTAGAGACATAGATGTCTCTTCTAAGTAAAATAAAAGCTTATCTAGTTTTGTTTTATACAATACAACCAATTGAATGTCGCATATCAAGTGAAGAACAATTTTCCATACAAAATATATACTTTCATAAATCAAAAAAATCTTTAGTATGGAATTTATAGTAACATTTGTTTTGAAGACTAAATATGTAGGCACAGATTGATAGCATTTTAGAGAACATAAGAGTTTAGAACGACCTTCCATTTCAATGTATATGGTAAATAGCTTCAAATATTTTAATTTTATATTTTAAATTATATAAAGTTTCAAAAACTATTGACTGATCGTTTTCAAAGGACTTACTTAGCAGCGCCAGGAAAATTTGACATTTATATGAATTCATTATTTCATAACTGTCTATCTGCTTGATATAAATAAAAAGTACTTATTAAAAATAAATATCATATTGTACACTTCATTCAGCAGCTAAATAAATTTTGCTACGGAACCCTACAAGAGCATTTGACTTGCATTTGCTTAATTTTCATCAATAAAAAATCTAATTGATAAATATATTTTGCAAGGCTCATTATTAATTACGTACATTGTTGACATTTATAATTCACTGACTATATTAAGTAGTCATGAGATTCACCACATCAGTTTATTAAAGACAAAATCGGATTACAATATTTGTATCCATATAGATATATATTCTGTATACTGTATACACTATACAGTGAACTATTTACGGTATACTGTACACATCTGACGATAAGTAAAAGTAAAACACGTGACCAATGTGCGGTTTTATTGAATAACCGCTCCACAGTCAGCCCGTTTCAACACCATTGTTTAAATACTAATTAAGTAACTCATTTCACCGCGAAACACTAAAACTGGCACTAATAAAATATTATGTTATTATGAAAATACTGTTAACTTATGTTACTGGCCGCTTTAAATTGCTGGATGAACTTTGGAATTATATGGATGCGGCACTGCCAGAAATATTACATATTTTCATACAACCTCTAACCAGTGCTTGATTGGGCTATTATAAAAGAAAATCGATAATTAATAATTGAATCTAATACAAGTCATGTTTTTGTCTTTCAATCCTAGTAGACCTTCGGTTAATACTATATCGATTATTTTGAGTATTATTTAATATGTTATATTCATAGTCACATTCACTATATTCCATCGCTCCATCAAGAAACAATAACCCATAAACATTTATCACCCGTACCAAATGAGCGTTTTTCGAAGGGCACTAATTATTTTCACAATCGAATGTATCAAACTATTGATTTGACGCCGCAATAAACATTGGGAACGGACTTAATCATTAAAATGTAATAAATGTATTAATTTACTTTTTTTTACATTTATTTCACAGAACTTCTAATTATGACACGTGTTTGATGAAATAAGAACAATAATGATCATTGTTTCTTTTGAGCTTGACAATAAGGCGGAATATAATTTGACATCTTTTGACACTTATCAGTGTAACATAATTTCAATATTTGTAGTATAAGTATTCATCACTATAAATTCCTTTGAACGAAAATCCCACATTATATATACATGGGAATATAAAGATAAATTTCTTCATTGAAGGTATATGAAAGGAAAGGTACTTATCGTAGAAAACGTTCTTAAATTATTATTTCTTCGGAGTAATTTCGAAAACGGTTAAGATTGTTGAACCGACACTGAGAAGACTCGTATAGATCCATTATGTTTCATATATCACGAGATCAAAATTCTAAATAAGTGAAATAATATCAAAGGAAACAAACACGTATTCAGAAAAACATATAACATTTGTCCTATAGATACGAATAAAATTGAAGTATTGTAAATTGCATCATCTCACCAGTAATAAATCTCATCTACTGTTTAATGAATGTGCTTAATATGTATAAATAAATTATTTGCTATTATTTGTTTTCCTCGGATGGCTAAGGACAGCAGTTCTCAGTACAATGATGTCATAGGTCTTATTGAATAATATTTGAAAAACACTGGAAAACTATTTGTTCTCTGTATGTTAAATGTACCATAACAACAAACGCTAAAAAAATCGAAAAATATTGTGAATTTTAATACTTTTAAATAAAAATAACGTCTTAACTATACACAGTGGTAAATCTTTGTAATGAAATAAAATAAAATAGTATATCATATAATAGATTAAACGAAATGTTCAGATTGTATCTTCCCATTAAACTATACTTGATATCTCTACATGCGTCATTATAAGTCACAATTCATTAAAATTTTCGTCAAGCTCACGACTTCAATAGATATGTCGAGTGTCCAAGACGTATCGACACGAGATCTCAGATTATTATCAGGCCGTTCTTGCACAGTCACTTGGCCGGGGTGGCATCGTGTCATTGTATTACTATCTGCTGAATTAAACGTCTAATGTAAGGAATTTAATTTAGACTTGCACACAAAAAGACAGCTTGCGTGATGTGTATAACGACGCTTACGTCGTTTCACATAACAGAACACTGGCCGGTTGAAAGCTAATCAAAATGTTTTAATCGATGACGCGATAACGCTAGTGATGCTCTAAGTTATAACATTATCGATAAGACGGCCATTATGCAAAATATAAACGGTATATGAATATTTAACACGTTGTTAAGATGGAAATGTCGATGATATCGTTTTTTTTCCAAATAAGATAGCAGTTAATTATATTACGACTATTTAATATTTTTTCTTACCAAGAATACGTTCCTAATTGAATAACTAGGAACTAACTTATATTTGGTGGCTTATTATTATTTCAGTTTTATTAGCATCCGTCAGTATAATTAATATGACACAACTGGACAAAAAATACTTGAAAAATAATTGTTTTTATTATTAAACGGTATTTAATAATTATTGCCAATAAAAAATCTGATAATAATTTATTACAACATTCCTATCGGAAATATACGTTTAATAACATGAAAAAAAGATTTTAATACGCAACATCTAGAAACTTGTGAGAAAAAAAAACAAAACAAAAATTACAAAATTATACAGCAATATATGTCCTGAACGGATTGTTTTATAAATATTATTCATGGAAGCGACCACCAAAGATCAAGCGAGTATCGATCAGATAAGTTGGTTTTACGCTTCACCAGCAAAAAACGTACAGCTCTGAGCTCAACATCGGAATCGTTTTAGCTGAAGAGTGCTCAACATGTTTTGTTTGCGCGGGAGTGTTGGCCCTTTGCATTCTAGAGCAAAGGGCTATTTAGTTTGCCGTGACAAGTCCTGTCGGTATGAAGCTTTCAACTCAGAGGATTATCCACTTGTAATGGTTCCGTTCAACTTGCGGCTTAATATAATAATGTTTTGTTAAATAATATAGGAAGAATTACTATTATAAAACGATATACGATTACGCAATAGAGAGTGCATTTATATATTATTTATAACGCAAACATTTAAGCACTTTCGAAACAATTATGAAGTGCGGAAACAGCTGCATAGTTTCAGTAGAAAACTCAAACAAATATCAAACGCAGAACGAAAGCAACTTTTATTTCATACAATCCTTTGTCGAATACTTTTCAAACAATTGTTCATGTTTGATACTTTGATGTTATCCAAAGGTTCTGAATATTCTTTTGAAAGTATAAACAGTTTTATTTCGTAACCGTTTCTCGCAAATGTTTTGCTATTTGTTCAGTGTTCTTAAATTATCTTCGCGATCTGTGTTCCATGAATGAGTTTAAGAAAACACTCACTAGATTATATATATTGAATTGAACGAAATGTATAGCATGAGAAGATTAATTAAAAAGTTAAAACTGGATTTTTATTCTAATAACTTTAAAGATTGATCTCTGTTTTGTTTTTTTTTTCTAACAAATGAACGTGATACAAACTATTGAAGCCAAATAAAATATTAACCTCCCAACGTTAGAAAATCTTGGAGCAGCAATAAATACATGTATGTTTACAATTAAGAATGCTTTTGACATTAATAGGGTAATAAAGGCATTTATCAGTTAAACGGGTTTTACATCACGAATATTTACTTTTACCTCTTACAATACCTAGAAAACGTTGTTTGTGTATTTATACATTTTATGAAAATCTCATGATCATTAAGTTATAAATGATAATTGATTTGTAGGATTACTTAGATAATAATATCTTTTAGCACTAAAGATTTATAAAACACGAAACGGTTTCTCGAGTCGAACCGCTAACAGAATGCTAGCTATTAAAACACCACACTGTGAACGTTTCTACTTGATGTGTTCATTTAGACGAATTAATAACCCTCCATTGAATAGTTTAATATTCCGTGTGGATATGGATATGACATATAAAAAGCTTATCCGAGCTTTCGTGATGTTAAATGTTAAGATTATATAGCTTTAAATATTTAATGTAAATAAAATATAACATGGAATTGATTAATTACCAATAAATGTATAAACGTTTTTTGGAAGTCTACGAATGTTCTGCCACATAAATCACTTTCTCTCTGACTGTTGACAAGCTATCAGCTGAATTCGGGATCTTCATAGGCATGCAGGTGGGAGATTGTTTGTTTAACACAATTTGTTACGCACGTGTGTGTGTGCTATTAATAGATAACACTTCACTGTCCATCACGGCGAAATAGAATTTGCTTCGTCTTA
>DVQP01002310.1:0-12870 GCA_018231745.1 Danaus eresimus
TATGATAACATTTACATTTCTTTAAAACTGTAAACTTTATAGTTATAAAGCGGATAAATACTTTGTGCAAGATCCTGTTAGAATACACTTACAGATTTCATTACTATGTATAACTAATTTAAAACAAAACTTCATTGTTCGTTGAAGTAAACTTACACACATTTTTACACGCACACATACGAAGAAGTGTATTAAACAAACTTTCATATTACTATTAATTAAAATATAAAGAAAATTGGATATTGGACATAGTATTTATGACTCTTTGAACTATAATTTATAGAAACAAAGTAGATTGATTTGAATATAAGGTATTTTGTATTTTTAAATTTTGTGACTCAAACAGCTATTTTTTTAATTTGTGCTAGCAAAGACTAACAGCAGATGTCCTAACAAGAAAAAATCTAAATATATCATATATAGTGCGTCTTAAAAATAGCATTAAAATAATGGAATTATAATTTAAATGAAGGAATACATATGTATGCATATGTTTAAACGAGTTTGAAGAATATGCTCAAGGAATTATGTTTGACTTTTAACTAGCTACGTGATAAAACGTAGTGTGAATACGGACGTAACTAGCTTAGTTATTATGTATTGTTTTTCATTGTGAGAAAATCGTTGTTTTGCGGTCAAATGGACAATATAGCAATAATTATGACTTATTACGTTACTCACAATGGACATACATTGAGCGTAAAATATGATACTATTATGAATCACAATATTTATCTTATTTTTAACATAACAAAGGCTGTTAACTAGATAATCATAAAATAATATTTCATTAATATATAACCAAATGCGTTCAGGTCTCTTAAATTATCTATCTTAGTTCATTACTTTATCTATATTTATATACTTTCAATGTATATGTTTAAACTTCTATTGTATTTCTCAATGTATGTACATTAGTATTTAAGCTTTAAGCTATAAGCTATTATTAATTCTTTAAGCTTTAACCACTAAAAGCGATTAATGAATGAGATGAGAGTAATGAGAGTATATTTTACGTGTACATAAGCTCCAAATAATTTTCCAATATGTCTCTGTAATGTTCACAACGATTCATCACAAGGACGAACAATCTAACACTTTCATATTCCTTATATTAAATGAGATAAAACTTTAATTTGATATAAAACACGTATAAAACTTTAATTTGACATTATCTGTAAGTGTATTTGTGTTTTGTTTTTTACGACCGGCTTTACCTACATCTTTGTTTGACATTTTAATAGTTTGAAATTACTTTATTTTTTTTTAATTCTAAAATTATGTTTATTACGACTTAATTTTTATGATGTATGTTATTTAAAAATTTATTAAACGGACAGTTAAAATTTCAGTTCTAATTTTTTGTTTCATAACACATCATTTGTATTTTATGATATTACTCTACATGTGTATTACATATTACAAACAATTATTATTTGTATATCTGTTATGAAGCCTTTGTGTAAATATCATTCCATATGATCCGATAGATTGTCTATTATTCTTTTAGTCAACACACACAACTCACACACACACAAACACGTCTTCATCTATATTACGTCAATACACGAACACACACGAATATACACAAATAGAAAGCACACATACAAGCGAGGTCCTAACACCTGACACCAGCCTCGGAACCGGCCACTTCCGCCGGACGCGCCAATTAGTGACGCACACACGCATACCCTGTGACAATTACTAAGTTAATGTTGCCATTGTTCCTGTTGAATTGTTTAAAATTTGCTCCATATAGCAAGCTTTGGAAAAAATTATTTGTCAAATAAATTCTTAAACATTAATCCTCCTAACACAGCTTTCTTTATTTCTTAATACGAATAGATGCTGTTTATGAAATATAACAAAAACTCATTTGTTTCAGTAAATCCTTTTAGTTAATAATCAAGTCATTTTAGACGCATTTCTAAACTAAAGAGTAGGTCGTCCCACGCTGAACCAATGTTAATTAGATTCAACATTCAATGTCCGTAATTATTATCAGTTTATACAAACTTTTTTTTATTAAAGCTCACTTAACTGACAAGATGTAACGAAGCTTAAAATTCAAGCTCATTATTCATAAAGAATTTTGATGTGTTCAGTCTTAAAACAGAACCAGTTTATATGATAATTAGGTAAGTTAAAGTGGGAGGCGGTCATTCTTGATATTTTGTTTCGGAGACATTTGTAACAATAAACTATCATCTAAAAATGAGATCAGTGAAAATAATCATAGAATTAATGTTAATAATAATTCCCAAAGAATGGTAAATGTTAATAAGAAATTTTGTTTCAAAAACTTTATTCGAATAGTAAGACACAATAGAAAGTATATATTTTATATTGTAAATTATTTTATATATGTATATGTTAATGTGATAGAATCCTTGATAGAGGTCTATTAACAGTTTTTAGTACTAGACAATCGGTGCGAAAGTCCGGCGGACATGGAATGATAACATCACGATTATGCCCTACAAAACGAACTACATCTCCCTCATTACCAGCGACCACCGACCACCGACCACCGAACAGCGACCACCGTCTACCCGCATAATGGATGTTTATGAAATTGCAGTTTTTTGTTAACAACCGTCGATTGTATCACATTAAGTTTAGCGCTTTTAATTTCTGAATTAAATAAACATTAAAAAAAAATATAAGCCAATCGACATATGATCTTAAGTCACTTATAAGGAAACATATAGAGATATTATCATGAAACTTTAAATTATATAATTTTTTAATGTGTATGTAAATGGGTTATTGGTTGTTTGAAAATGTGAATTTAATACTAATAATGTTATTATTGTAAAAGGCAATCAAAACACGTGATTTTCCCAAGTTTCGTGAAATGTCGTGAAGTAGTTAAAATAAGTTTTCACGGTCGTAAAACGATTCGAGCTTTGAAATTAAAAGTTATCATAAATGAAGCCACACGAATTTAGCTAACCACGAAACGTGCAATGTATAATTTCACAAAATATTATATTCTATAAAGAGCACTGACAATCCGGTGACTGTGGCAGAACAATGAATGTGGGTTTCCTACTATTATTCAATTAGCCTGTCAAAAAGTTGCGCTCGCGCACCGCGCAAAGACATTGCAAAAGGCTTTAATTTAACGCATTAGTCTATATAGCCATGTAGCATTAATGGATCTTCCATTGTTACAATTATAGTTTATTGCACAACATGTTCAAGATAAAAAAATATATAATTGAAATAACGATTTTTGCACTTAGTACGTAGATATCAAAATGCAAGCAAACGCTCAGACGCACGCAAGCGAAGTCACCATTAAAACGAATCAATCGATACAAAGGAATTAATTATAAAAAAGTGCATACAAAGCGTGCAGTGTTATCGCGAGTGAACGCAAGTAAAATGAAACGACTAATTACCAGTTGGCTGACGATACGATCTCGCCCCGTACGTTACGTTCTAAGCGACCATATTAAATTGACCCGCTATGAGCCTAGAAATCTGAAAGATCGAGGTTCTAGTATTCTGGACGGGTAATACTGTGTATTTGAACCACTACGTTAATGATTTTGATTGAAATAATAGAAACGTATTTTAAAATGGAAACACTAAACGCATGTGTTTTTGAAACGGTTATTGTTTTATTTTGTATCTAAAATATTTTACAAACGAATAATGTTACACAAATATTTCTATACGAATGTCATCTATTTTAATTTGTTGGAAATCCTTTTTATTAAATTTGGCATTAAAACGAATTAACTCTGAGATAAAAATACCCATAAAACGATAAATTGCTCGTAGCGATGTTTGGCTTACAGAATATTATAAATTATATTAACACTAACAGAGTTATAGTCACTGTGTTTATATAAAAGTAAAACTTATAACAAAATGACCACTATAAATGTTTTACGCTTAGTCATGCATTTAATATATTTTGTAAATTAATTCAGTTTATAAATATAAATTCTTATAAGCAAAAATGTAAAATTTTGTATAAGCTCTTACATACTTATATTCTTCAGTGTCGTTACGTTACTCTATAATGACAAGGAACTAACATATCGCTTTTTAAATATAATGAAAGTCCGAACCATGCCTCTTAATACTTTTCAATCGTTTTCGAACTTTATAAATACGAATTCGTTATGTACCATAGAAAATAGAGTAACATAAAAAAAAATTCATTCATTACAAAATGAATGAAAATGTTTTTTTTATCAAACGATCCATTTACTTTGTACTTAAATTTCTAAATCTTAAATATTTTGGTGGATTAATAGAATAACTCCAATAAAGCTAAATAAACACTGACACATTAGGAATGTTGTACACTGGGAATAACTGAAGTACAAAATCAGAATAATGGGCAAAGATTTTTCTAGATCTGCAAAGAAACATTTAAAATAAAAAAAGTTGCTGAACAATTATATGAAGGTAATGACTGACTACCGTATTAAGGCGTTTTATGTTAGCGTGTTTGTGCATGGAAAATTTAAAACGAATTAAATTATGATCATTTTATATAATTATTTTACTAATTAGCGTTATAAATAAAATTACAAGATCCATAACGAGGTTTTTAACCAATTGCGTTATGCACACGGACGTTTATTATTAACAAATGGCAAAAAATATTATATCAATAACACCTAACATATATTACGACAATTTATGTTAGCAAGGAAATGTATATGGAAATTTGGAACGCTTGTTTGGCTAATAGTGATATGTCTGTATGTTACTTAACAAATGTACTCATGAATTAAAATCCTCTAAACAATGTTGATCGAAATAAGTTGTAATATTACAGAAGATTATAGAATTAGCAAGGAATGTAGCCGCTTCAGCTGTCAATAAGAGTTAGGAAATCTTTATCTTCGTTAACTAGAAAAGGCTTCTATCAAGCTGTGACAGTGAGTTATTCTTTGTTTTTGATACGCTAGCTTTGGTTACCTAATGACTTACTCAGTAGAAGGAAATACAACAATATTCAATGTACAAAGTTAAAATAATTTACCTTTTTAAGTAATGAAATATAAACTATATAGTATTATCAGGTGACTGCAGTACTGGTGTTGTGTTAAAGTATTAAAATCGTTTACGTCAACTAAACGGTACGGTTAATTACGAGATAGCATCGCATTCGTGATAAATAAAAATTGCCCCGCTTTGCTATTCAAATGGTTGTGTTTAATTGCAACGATGGCGAGACTAAGTGCCTAAACAATTGTGATTCTGTTTCGTCATGTGTTTTATTACATAATATATATATATATAATATAACATTTGCTATCTCAGTTTTAATATCCGTGTTATAGAAAATTTACTAAAAGCGAATAGTTTTTGACAACATTTTGTATAACAACGTATGTTTTTTGAAAATAAAGTTGAAAGAATAATATGATACAAAAACAAAAACAATATATATATATATATATATATAAACTAACATGAGATCATGGACTTTGTTCGACTTTCATGAAAATAAGTACCTCAATAATTAAGAATTAACATATATTATAAAGAATTAAGTAACTGCTGCGTGCGAAATAATCGCCGGTAGACTCTAGACTTCAAAAAAACTATAGAATCTGTTTAATGTTGCAGTTATTGTGGATCAGAGACATAGGAAGATTATTGAGATGTAAGATTTTAGCGAGCATTCATTTAAATGAAACGAATATTTTCCGGATTACTACACGTTTCGTTTACTTTGCAGCTACCGTGGTCACCGACAGACGAGTTGTTTGCCAGTGATCCGAAAAATATTTGTTTCGTTTAAGATTATTGTTATATATTCTAATATTATAAAATCGAAAATTCGTATGTATATTTTTTAATCAAGTCCAACAAGAAATTTTGTAATTAGCTATACGGTTGGACTAACTCAATGCTTGTCTTGTTACCAAAAAAAAAAAATCGGAAGCAAAGTCCAGTAACGACATATTATTTATACGCAATCAATTATATTGAAGAATTAGAAGGACCTAAGAGCTTTTAATAATTTATAAAAATCTAAAACACAAATTTGAAATGAGCCTTTTATGAAAACGTTGTCTTTTATACATATAGTACAAAAACAGTCATAAAATGTAATTATAATTATCTATGTATTACAAAAAGGCAAAAATATCTGGTAATGAGTAATTACAAAGCGCGGCTTCGACCGGAACCCGATACACATCTAAAGGGGTCCATTGATTTAGTGCTAAACACCCGTTAAAATGTACACATTGTACAAAGAATACACAATTACATATATACTATAACATTTAAATGAATTATTTTATATTAAATTGCAATAAATTCAAAGAACAATAAATATTTGAACATAAATTATGAGAATTATGAAACATGCACCCGTCAAATGACGTACGTAATTTAACAAAAATTGTAAAAACCATTTAATTAGTATTTAATCATGAGAACCTAATTCTCATATAATTTAATGAGAGTATTTAAAATCTGTGAGAAATCACACGATATTAACAAGGAGATAATTTACTTTTTACACAAAATTTTGTGTTATAATAATAATTTTATTAATTTTACATTGAACGCTGAGCTTGGACGACATGCTGTAGGTGCTTCTAGAAGATAGCAATGGAATCTATAAAGATCTAGATATCTGAAAACAATACCAATCTCATCGCTAAGGTCTCAATTTTAATAATACACAACATAGATTTAATTTAAATTTGTACAGTAGTGTCTTTACCATGATTAGGTATCTCAAAGTAAGCTCGGGCCACATTCAAAATTATTCTCAGACACCTACGTTGATACTTTCATATGCAAAAAATCAATACTCGTCTAATGTGTAACAAAATAAATTAATAAATGTACATTATGCGAACTGACTTTAGAAATAATTCCACTATTCAACTATTCTTTGACAGTCAGTTTCAAGAATAATGTGTTATATAAATATGTTTTACATTAAACATGATAACAGTATGACAAAAAATAACTAAACACGATTAATTCCGTTCAAACTCATCCACTATATGTGAATCAATACAAGTAAACAATGGCTATTTTTTTCTCTTTTACATACTCATTACGTAATATATATTTTTTTACATACCTGTAATTGTTCAGAAATTAGATTATAATTTATTGTCTTTATCTTAAGGTATATTTAATTGTTTTCAATAGCTTAATAAGCACGCGAACAATAACATTGCAAAATTTGCATATGTTTTAAAAGTAAAGAAATAGTAACTTGATAATATCAATTGAAAAACGACTTCCAGCTAGTTATATTTAAATATTTCAACAAGTTATAATTAAAAAAGCTAATAAAGGAAATTATTATTAGTAACTTGAGCGTAACTAACAAATCTGAGTGAAATTACGGACACGGAATACTGGAATTAATAATATGAAAATACATCAGCAGTCCAAACATTATTCCCGATCCTCGTCGGCAAAGCTTGACCAGGCCACCCTCGCGATGAAACACGCAATAGTTTGTAAAGGCGATTCCAGAAAACGGTCGTTTTATGATTAGATCAGCACGGCATCGTGGAGTTCGGCGAGCGAACCAAGGGGCAAGGGCTTGTTAATTGCTCCGTTTTGTGAACACGGCCAGTGGCGTGCCTCACCACGGCCTGCTAGTAATCAGCAACCGCTGACTGATTGCTTTTTAAATAGGTTTTATGCCCACTAAAATGTTCAGGAGGAAATCAAAACACCCAGATTCTGTGATTATTCGAACGGCGTACGCATGAAAAATACGGTGTGGCAACGCGAATGCGATGTTTAATTATTCAAATATATGTAGAGCGGTTTTATAGCTACATCGTTTTGTTTGCAACCTCGTTTGCTAATGTCAGTCATAATTATTCAGTTGTTCCCATTTACTTTTCAACAATTACAACCATGCAATCGACGGATCTAATAACATAATTACAAAAATGCGCCAAATACTTTATCCGGATTTTGTGTAATGTAATAGCTGTTCTTGCTCATTGTACGAATGCATTATGTCTAATGACTGTAGGTATAAGATCTTGAACTGTCATTACTGATGGGTATAAAAACGTTTAATCGAAGCTGGAAGACGATTGTGTGAGACGTAATTGATGTAATTAGTGCAAATACACAGTGCTATTAGAAAAAGACAGGAAGCAATACGCGGAATGAAGACGCGCGGCTCGGGTCGCTACTGTCAGTGATGGCGTGACTATCGTGAGTTAACTTCTGTTGTTTCCATTACTAACTTAACTACCAAATGGTTTATCTTATATAGAATTCATTTATGTCTTGTTTTCATTTATTTTTTATATAAATGATATGATATTGAGAGTGTCTGTTAATAACGTGAAAAAAAAAACATCTAGGATATAATTAAGATGTAATCAATAAAAAACATTGGGATTAATTGACAACATTTTAATTACAAAACACCACAAAATCTATTTGACATGAAATGCCATGTTTCGGATTGCTTAAGTACATTGCCATGTATATCTATAATAGCTTTAGGTATAGTACTGATACCTGATACCTTATAAACTTGTGTATTTAAGACTAAGTACATACATTTAATAATACATTTTATACACATTTTATTTGCACGTTATCGAGAGAAAATGTCGAGAAATTACTAGGATTACTGGTAATTTTATATATTGTACGGTCAATGCACTTTGTGATAATATTAGTACCTAAAATGTTTCTCGTATTAATCATTATTATAAAAAAAACTTATAAATACTTTAAATACATCTGTGCATTCAAATTTTATTGTTGAAGCCGATTTTATTTTCAAAACTTTTGTAAGTAAAACTATATATTTTATTTTAAATTTTACCTCGTGTCTTGAATGTAACCAGCTTGTACTATATTTGAACTTCCAAAGCTATAGTAATCACAAGTAGTATCAGTTATACGACATCAATTTTATTTATATAATACATTAGTTAATACTCCTATTTTATTCCGAGCTTATATCACATACTTATAGCGGACACTCGACCGCACTCAATATTTAAAACATTATATCAACAGCACATTGGCATCAAAGTTCGTTTAATGAATATTTAAGCAACAAATAAATAAGTACCGTCTTCTGATTCCAACAAAGATAATATTTTATCTCCCCCGCTACATACACTTCACCGAATAACTTTTAGTTAAGCACTTGTAGGTCTTCTTCGTGATAGTCACTTGTAAGTCATATACCACAAATTGCACGCGTTTTATGGTCCTTATTATTTTTTGTGATTTTATTTACAGTTCACTGGTTTACACATGTATGGTTTCATCGTCGTCTTCGTCGTCGGAGTGTCGTTCTACGGATTGTTCTCGCGGGGATCGCGGCGGTGGTGCCGGGCTTCCAGGATCCACGTCTGGAGAGGGTGTGCGTCTTGCTTGAGCATAGTAACCGAGGGCTCCCAAACCTGGAGCACCTAGCGATCCCAAGTGAGCAGACGGACCCGGTAGACCCAAGCCTAACGGGGGAACACCCGCCAATGGAGCGCCAGGATATAATCTGTAAAGATCGTCCACTTTATACCTACGTTTTGTACAGAGCTAGAAAATAAATTAATTAAGAGACGGTCTTTATTGCTTTTTTTTTTGTTTATTTCACATTTCCTATATTGCCAGCAAATTTAATTAAGTGATACTCACCGATATGGTAATGGTTTCTGTAATGTGTTCGCAGAGGCAGAAGCTGCTGCAGCAGCAGTTGCGGCAGCTTGACGATAGTATAAATCAGCAGAAGGGGCAGGTTGTGCGGGGTAAGCGGGCACTCCTGCCCAGTAACCTCCATACAAACGTTGAAAGGCGGCGTAGTTGCCGGCCTCGGCAAGTAACTCGAGTCCAACGGCCGTTTGGCGCTTCCACTTCGTTCTGAATAACAAAAATACCAACATAATGCTAAGCCATTTTTTTCAAAGCTCAAAATCTCAAGAGTTCTTGTGTGAAAGACCGTTTTATAAAATACATACAATATCTCATTGCTAATGGTTCAATGAATCAAATAAATTGATGTCGATTATTGGCAAAACCAACTACTAAAAGCATTTATGTCACATTACCAACTTAAATCGACTCTAAAATTTTTTGAAACTGTCGTTTACGCACCCTAAAGCAATAGATCACTAACCCTAGCGAACATTGTGACCCCAATAGTCATCAAATTTGTCACAGACCACTCGAAAGTACAATGAAGATACCACAATGGAATAACTAATAAAAAAATAAATAAAATAATAAATTTGACAAAACGTCTTGGGCACTCGTATGTTCAGCAAAGCGTGGTCGAGTACTTTAATTTGATTTATTTGATTCTCCCGAAAGGGTGAATTGGTATAAATTACGAGATATTATTATGGGGAGCTAACTTTTTAATACCTTTCTATTTCAAATGTCATTAATAATAAAGACAACCTGAGATTTGAAATACACTCAACACTTCGATAATTGAAGCACGAAATAAATCTTAATAAAACAATGTTTGTTAATTACTAACTCGAAATTAAAGAGATTATAATCAACCAATTTATTAGCTAAGTATTACATATTCATACATAAAAGAAATTCATTTACCCCAACATTCACTTACAAACTGAAACGAATACTTTAATTTGTTTAGTTCCCTGATAATTTAATTAAATTTAACTAAGTTTTATTCATTCAAAATTAATATCACCCATCGAAATGAAATGAAAACTTTACCCCAGTTGTAAAATTTAATTTTGCCGTACAGTTGTAGATTTGAAAGCGGTTATTGTGATCGAGTGAGGTTTTTATTAATTCGCCGCTAGTTATTGTGCGTATTATCATTGTGATAGGGAAGAGCCCTTTGTGTTCTGTGCGGTTAGCAGACGCTTCACTGGTTAGCTCGTTAATTAATTTATATAAATGGATCATTTAATTTTATTAAATGTAAATGAGGGGGAGTTTAGACGAGTTGTTGTTCGTCTCTCATGAAATTATTGTAACGTCATTAATATTGTTGTAATGCATTCGTAATAAAGTGGGGTGGTTTGGGGTTCAATAAGGATATTAAAACGATAGAGCTAAATATCCTCTACAAATCTTAAGTAGTATGTTCAATAAACTCCATTTGATACATACATATCATATGTATTTTAAATATACCATTATATTCAATTTGTTTTATCCTTAATATCATTGGCCAATTATCAGTAGCCGACATTTGATAGATACAAAGCATCTTCACATTAATCATGTCAAGACGTATCGGGGAGTGAACACTCAAGAGCACTTATTTAATTGTCAAGTGCTGAATGAGAAGCAATCTGCTCAATGACACTAGTCTTTTTATTATTGCCTCAAGCAACGTATAAAAAGCTCCCGAAGCGCATTTAAATTCGGCTTGCTATCTCAACAGACGATCCTATTTCTCTGTCTCACGCAGACGTCATGGCTTAAGAACGAGTTTCCTCTATCTCTGTTTCCCATTCCCCGGTGGAGTCTGGCTACGCCCCGCCCAGTGGTTTAGTGATTTGATGCTGCGTGAACTGATTCAATTGTATCCGATAGAGCCCATTCTAGAATGAGCTTTAACAGTTTGCGTTAAAGACTAAAATGGACTGTTAAAAATAGCACCGCTTACGTCCTCTCCACGAAGGAGGTTGTTTATCTCGACTTAAGTTTTTGGAAGACGTGATGCGAATTCAGTTTGTATAGACTACGAACAAGGAGTGCCTCATCGATCCGAATATTTGCGTTTACACTTGGCACTTAAGCTTGTATGCTTGTATAGCATTGGACTCAATTTGAGTGCCGTTCGAAGCTTACTTATAACATGCTTATACGCTGTTTAGAAACTTTCAAGACACGTTTGGACGAGTGTTCTTATGGGAATTGTTTAGTTATAAGACATATTGACTAGGGGCGTGAAACGTTATTTTAATACTGTTAGTTTAAATTTCTTTATAAATATCATTACAGTATTTACCTAAAGTTATATTAGTCGTATCGATTACGTCCCAAATTATGTAACAAAGTTAATTATTTTTTTCCCTTTAACTTATTGTAATGTTATCAAGTAATAAAATGGATTAAATTTTGAACACGACCTAATTGCTAAAGGGTTTATATTTGTTAATCCTTACACTATTTCCAACTTACTTATGCATGCAAAAAAAATATATATATGTAATAAAGTTTTAATAACGTCAAACACAAGTTAATTCATAACGCTTTACATATATTTCCATGTAGTCTTAGTAAATGCTAGCGCAAAAAATGCAAGATAATTAATTTGAACGACTCCTACACGGAGTCACATAAAAAATGATCATCAAATTATAAAATTCAAATGTCAAATCATTGAGAACAAAACGTAATGTCCGTCGATTTGCCATATAAGTCACAAATGTCTATATTTGATTGACGTTTTAGGAGATACGTACAAAAAGACGAGGCAGAATAACAGAGTACGATTTGAGAGGACGCAGAATCCTCTATTAAGAGTCGAACTAAAATGGCATCTGTAATGATTAGTTTCTAAATGATAAAGCAGGCGACCTGCGCGTCCTTGGGCCGAATTCTGTGTCTCTGGATGTGTAATTTAGTTGTTCGCCATAAGCGATTAACCTGCTTCTTGGTAGCTCCTGGGACCCTGGCATTATATCATTAGGAACGTGCAGTCACACGTATGGCATTTTCGTTAAAAATCTATTGTTGATTTGTGTACACTTATGCAGATTATCGGAATGTATTTTATATAATTTTTAAAATATAAATATCCATTGAAATATTTCTAATGACTCCTAATATTTTTACAAATAAAGTAGAATATTTTCTTAAATAAAATATGTCTTTTATGAACTAATTTTAATCCGTATGCTGTTATTTGTCCCATTTAATGTTATTAGGAACTAATAAAAGCGT
>DVQP01002311.1:0-12870 GCA_018231745.1 Danaus eresimus
CAGACGTAAGCAATTTTGACATCAACCATTTTTTGTGCCCAGTTTTTTGCCGATATTATTTTTTTTATAAATATCTGCTATCAACCATTACCTGAGTGACCAAGTAAATAAACGACGCCTTTATTTCCAATCCCCTTAGGTATATCATCATCATGATATATATCATAATATACTGTTTTTATGATAATTCTATTACTTTGGGATAACGTCATGACATGCATGTCATTGTGGATTACAGAGGAGAGAGAAAAATATCTTACATTTAAAAATTATTGCGACCATTTACCATCAGTTATAATAAAAGTTTGACTTGAAAAGTTTTAAGAAAATTGTTTTATCAAAAAAAAATCAAGAATAAAGAAAATCTTCAAATTCAAGTTTAAAAAAAAATCTTTTAGAACGAATTCTTCTCTACCATATAGGAAAATTAATAGACAGGATATGACACTTCAGATACATTTTTTTTACTAACTCTCTTAACCCCATGCAAGTTTAATAAGTAAAGCGCTTGGGGCCAGATCATAAAGTTCGCAGAAACGAATCCGTTAGTTTATTTAAGTGTATGGGTTTTTATTTAATAGCTATACTTTTATTTAAATATTTTTACAATGTATATGTTTATAATTATTTTTAATCATATTCATATTCAAGTAAAATAGTCATATATACGTTACAAGCCAATTTTACAAAAAATAAGTTTGAAACTTTTCCTTTAATAATCTTCGTGACGTTTAACGAACCATGAACTACAAATTGAAATATCCTCAAAGTAAATCTCATCATAATATGACTCTTTTATATAATATATTGTATCTTTTATAAAAAATATTGTATCTTTTCCAATGTTTATTTTAGAAATGTATATTATATATTTTGTACTAACTGTAACCGATGTGTTTAAGCCTCCTTAAAATAATACATCTTGCTATACATAAATAAATACGAAACATTTTTGGTCGGATTTTGTCTTTCTGTAGACTGATCAACTTTGTGATTTAAAAAATTAAATTTAAATGACCCCTGAATTGAAGGTGTACTATAATACAAACAGTATGATTATGTAGTAGAATTGAAAATTTCACCTTTCAGGAAGTCGTTTAAAAAGTAGCCTAGTTTACTCCTTACAACTATATTTACCAGCAAACAAAAGTCTTGAACTATAAAAAAACAAATACTACTTTTTTTATTACTCTTCTACATAAGTTACCTTATTTATGATTTCATAAGCGTTTAGTGAAGAACGGTTGATTTGAAATTAAAAACATGTCCAGTACTTTCATTTTGTAGTATATAATTCCGATAGACATATAGTTAATACCTTTTAATTGTTTTAGATCTTTCTTCGAAACAAAAAAATAATAATAAGTTAAATTATATTTTAAGGACTTACATAAATCTAGATACGGTTACGGCATTGTGCCTGCATCGAGAACAGTACGAGAAAGTTAAGAAATGGTTGCCACGGATGACATGAATATAAAAAATATTATATTACTCACTGGTTCATTTGTCATACATATATTTATGAGGACTATTACATTTTTTGTTGTTGTTTTAAAGCATGGTAAATAACCTTATGGTTATAACATAGAAAACTTATTGTAGTTCCTTAAGGTCTTTATTTCAAAAATGTTTAATGGCCCAATTTAGTTTTTAATTATAATTATGGTTGTAACTACACCTACCCTGTTTTTAGGTCAAAATAAAATTGGAGTAACACTTTGAATGCTTTAGCCGCAGTAATTAGTTAAAGTAAACGCTTCGTAATTGCTATCATAAAAAAATAAATGAAATAAAGCAATCGCATTGCTTTAAAAATATCTACCGTGTTTATATTAATATATTTTTAATTAACATATTAAATTGCGTTAATATATACAAATGATGTAATGAAAACATTTGTGGCTATTGAACTTTTTTCTTCCATCTTTCAAACATCAGTTTCCACTATCAGATTAAAAATCATTTATAAAATTTAATATAGTTATCAGCACATAAGTTTTGTAATGACACGCTTAGCAGCAAGATTCCTTAATTTCCTGGTCAAAATTACTTTTGAATTAAAAACAAATTATACTTTTAATTTAAATATAACTTGAAATTCATAAGACTAATAAAAATTGTAAATTTAGACTCTTTTTACCGGAAATCAAAATAATGACTCATTAACAATAAAAAATCTCATTTCTATAAGAATGTACAACCTCAGGCAGTATATTTTTCGTGCGCCAGAAATTCTTTATATTGTCTCCCATTTCAGTCCTGTCATTTTTATTTCCATGAAAAGTCACGAGTAGCGATTTTATAATAACAAGTGAGTGAACACTATATTATGCTAGAATGTGGGTTTCTTAATATTATATATGTTTAATTTCAATTTGTAGGGACCTAAGAATAATTTGCTGTAGTACCAGTTTATTTGTTTTGAATAGTAAGTAAAGAGAAACAAGACTGTTGAAAATTGAATGCACTTATTCTAGATGAAGTAAACTCTCAGCGGAGGTGAGCTCAGTTACGCTGCAATACGTCAAATGTGTTTTCCCTCTAGACCTTATTAAAAAGTATAAAACAGAAAAATGGTTTAGGTTCCTCTACTATAGAACTAGAATTTTTCAATATTATTTTGCTTACAAATGAATGATTTATTAATTATTTTCGTTATAGCAATTTATATCTGTATTGAAGTAATCTTAAGGTCATGCATCGCTGATCTAGTATGTTTAAATGTAGTATTCAGTAGGAGTAGAAGGCAGTAAAAATCGGTGTGGAGACACATGAGAATTGTTGTTTCATTCCCATAGTAAAACACGGTCGTTACTTTTTTATCATGTGGTAGAAGAGAACTGCAAGGGTACAATGTTGATTAGATATGACTGAATTTAGTTGAGTTGTGTTACATCTTGTTTTGGAAATGTTACATGTCTTATATAGAAATAAAGAACACATAACATTTAAAATTGTTATAGAGTAGAAAACATTTAATAAAGCATTTTTGTTGCTATATTAATTATCATTCGTTATCGTTTTGTGGTTTCGAATATAAAAATTATAAAATAATTGTAACTTTAAAGTCGTTTTTGTTAGCGGATAAAAATGACATTGATAATATGATAAATTTTTAATTTATAAATAATATGTTTCATTTACTATCGATTAATATAAATTCTCTTTTAGGATATTTGCATTGAATTGTAATAATTGAATAGCGTTAAATGGATATTCAGTCAAATTTCTGCAACGTCCTTTTAAACCAATAACAAAAGGGTTAATTTAATTACTAATCCAGCAGACATTTGAAGAGCACATCTTGGATATAATTGATTTTGAATATACTCGATTTTCCTTTTTATTACTTTCATGTATAAACTACTACTACTACAAATATTTAAGGTATAAATAAAATACAAAATATAAAAATAATTAGAAACAAAGTTTGTTCTTCATTAAACTTAGTGTTACTTACTTTTGCTAGTGTAAAAATTACAGTATTCTTGTGAATGATTATCGTTTTTTATTTGCTTGGGGTTATATGATATATATAAAAAATAATACCACCTGCATTCAAAATGCACAAATAGAAATAATAAAAAATATTTTTGTAATTTATAAACAGCAAATGATCGGAGTTTTTTTATCATTAAGAAACAATTATAATATCAGCAAATTTTAAGGATTCAAATAAAAGATTTTTATTTTAAATTTATTTATTTAATTGTCTCCATTCACTCGTCACTATTGGTCCAACACACACACCGTAATTTACATTTCACCGCTCACGACTGTCACTAGCAGAATTTAAGATCTTTACGTTAAAATGTATTGAACAACGACTAAGTTCAAACTAAGAGTATTTAATTATATTTTGTTAGGAACCTGCGAGGATGAGATGAATATTGATATTTAATGATAAAAACATCGATTTCATATAATTATTACTAAGAGACATTTTTCCTTGACTTCAATTTCACATAGGGTTAATGCTCTACGTATAAATTTACATATTCATTTAATACCAATTAAGAAACGTCTATTATTAATAAAACATCAAAACATCTCTAGCGATTAATTTTGTACACAAACAAATAAGTTTCAAGTGAAATAACTGCGTTCGCTGTATGAAATTTAATATGAATTTTTGTTTTTTATAATAATAGTCATCGTTCTTTCCTGATCTCAACGTGTACAAAAAATATTATTTAATTATTATTTCTCGCATTTTTAACATAACTAGATTTCTGCAAGTTCTTTTGTTTTTATTATTATGTTTAAATTGAGTGATCTTAAATTCTCCTAAACGTATAGTTTATTGCTATTTACATTTATACAATGACAAAAACTATTACTTAAAAGTATAATTTAAAGTTATAAAATGTTTGCATTATTCTTTTAAAACTGTACTATATAATGAAAAACTGCTATTTTTTTTTGCCAAAAGTATAAACCACATCCAGCAATTTTGATAAAGTATTTAAAAAAAATATTTTCGAGACACCATTCATGAGATATGTGATACAATTGAATTATATAATAGAGCTGACAAAGAATATTAAAAACATAGAAGAAATATGCTGCTAGATTGGTCTACACTTTGTTATAAATTTTCCTTTTGCAGTAGTTAAAGGAAGCGTATATGGAAGATTATGGATTGCAATTTTCTTTCCTCAAAAGCACCAATATTTTAATTTTAATTTAATTTAGTTAACATAAATAATAAATTTTATAACTAACTTATTTATTAACAAAGTTGGTATCTACAACTTCATTCCGATTTATATAGCTACATATATATGGTAAATTAATTTGTACTTAAACTTAAAGTGATTAATGTAAAGAACTATATAAAAGCCGGTATGTTAAATGGACGCCGACTCTAATACATTTTTTTGGCAAACAATCTGTTTTACTTGCATTCTAAATATAAATTAACTATTGTACAATATATATTTTAGTTGTATCTTTAAAATGTCTTCGCTTAACAAACATGCAGTACTGTTAAAATGTCAAAATCAATCAAATTATACACGAAGTTTTTTTAAAACATATTATATTATGAAACAATGAAGGTTTTCGGATTCTTAGACACAAATACTTACCTATTTGATGTTACACTTGTGTAGCATTTTCAATCGTATTTAGAAATGTTTCTTTTACTTCCCCGGAATGTCTTTTTCTTGTTTTTGATGGAGGATTCATCATATTTCGTGATTTGTTCAACGTATTCGCAACGTTTACACTGTAACCTATTTTCAAATCTTTACTTGAAGTCTTCAAAAGGCTCTCGCTATCCGTAAGGGTTACTTTAGAGTGTCTATTTTCTAATGAATTTCTTAGATTTCCATTTGACATAGCTTGTAACATCAATAACTGATTATGAATGTTTGGAGAACTCAAGCTATTTCTTGGTATATTGGCATGCGGAGTCCCCGGGGCAGGTGATGGAGCCGGTTCTATATCGTCAGACGAATCTAGAAAACCAATTTTGTTCACTAGTCCTAAATCGATTTCACTTTTATTAAGGCTGTAATAATTACCTCCATTACCAAAAAACTTCATATTAAAATTATCGTAGTATGGTATAACACCATTCAAGGTAGAGAAGATTTGTGGCCGGAGATTATCCTCAGGATAAGCTGATCGAGGTCTTCTCGGCAAAGTCACATATCCTTTACTTACTAAAGGTTCTTGATAGCTCGAATTATGAAATCTAGTATAAATTGCTGTGTTTGTGGGCGACATGCCGTAATTTGGTGATTTTGGACTCTCCATTTTTGTTGACATGTTTGGTCTATCCAAAAGTATTCCACTTGCTGGTGATATTTGGCTCGGGCGGGGAGGAAATGAAAGTAGATCCGGTGGGTAAGCCTGGGAATCTTGGGGTAAGCGCTCCAATAATAATTCTTTGGTATGTTTAGGAATTTCGGATTCTGTATGATTATGTCTCTCTGTGGAAACTGAAAAAATATATAATGAACTACATTTTATGATAGTTAAAAATTACTGTTTAATACATTTATTACCTTGGTTTTGATTAAAATTATCCTACATCATTTAAATTACTTATGAAAATAGACTCTTAATAAAATATCTTTGAAATGAATTAATGCATGTAACCCATCTTTATGAACATTACTCCTATAATAATATAAAATATCTTTTATAACAAGAAATTTTGATTGTATTTGCTAACTTAAATAAAAGTTAAATTAGCGAAATCAAACAAAACAATTCTAATAAAACAAAATCAAAAGTAACATTCGGATAAATTCACAAAGAAATGGTTAAATGAAATTCTTCCATAGATTGTGGACTGAAACATTTTTCCACAGACAGATTCCACAGAACTAAATGAAACTGTTTGATATTTTGAAAATTTAGCACGGGTTTTGTTGTTCTATAACTTCAATCGAGCTTTAGTACAAAAGGACCGTAACCTCATTATTTTTTTATGGTCCAAAGCACGACAACGCTCAAAGAATGTTTCGTGAAAGTTAGCTGTCGCTTATTGTAATTTATTAGAAAAGATTTTGTGAGGCAAATATAGTTAACGTAGTTTATAAAACTACTCTAAGTTTAATTTACTTTTTATGATTCTGTGCCACGTTATTTCTTTAACATCAGGTACTTGGACATAAAAGACAATATAATAATAGTGTTTTTACAGACATAAAAAATTCACTTTAAGGTATTCGGAGGACACTTTACTAGAAATTAAAAACAATTTTGTTAAAAACTTATTTCACTAATGAAATGTTAAAATAAGTAAGCATTTTGACTATAATAAAAATGAAAGAGAACAATTAAATATAGTAAACAGTTTCTTTTACCATATTAAATAAAAAGTTATGGGTTCCGGAAATAAACGGGGAAATTGAAAGGTAAATATTTTAGAGTTCATTTTCTGATAGGGTACCAAAGATATGAAAATATTATTAGGTGAAGGGAATAGAATGTTATATGAAGAGTGATAAAATCAAAGAAATATTTTATTTTATATAAGTAGTTGCAAAAGTTATATAAATTATTTCATTCAATATGATTACTTATGTATGTCCACTTAAAACTTTTACATATTATAAATATTTTATTCGCTTACCCGATTTGGTGTCGGTATCAATTAATGATTTTTTTATTTCCAACATTTCTGTCGCAGTATTGACCATAGAAGATTCGTATTTACTTGCTGGCTTGTCCATGGGGTTAACTTCGGTTTTACACACTTTTTCTACTTCGGACACTACAGAGCCTTCTATTAAAGCTTCTCCGTTTGATGATCGAGTATCAGTTTTAATCAGTCTTTTTAATTCACCATTTTGCGTTGTGAAATAGCAGACAGTTAACACAGCTCCAAAGATTATGGCGATAGATAATAAGCATCCAACAAGAATTGCAAAAGAATCTGCGTCCATTCCAGCTATGGTTCCTGGAGCGCCATATTTAGATAAAATAAGCGTTAAAGTCCTTTCATCCCTTCCACCTGGGTTTTCAGCAACACATGTGTAATTTCCCCTATCACTGTACCTGGTATGAAGTATGGTTAAATTAACCCATCTTATAAGATCCATTGTGTTCTCCATAACATTATAACGTATTTCTCCGAAAGATCGTATCTCTATCGTTTTACCATTGAACCTCCACACAACTTCTGGAGGCGGATTGCCAACTACTTTACAAATCAGCGTCACGTTTTCCTCATAACTTTTGATACTTGCGTCTGGCAGGGGTTCTAATATAGTAGGCCGACAGGCAAAGTTTGAAGAATCTAATTCGTACCAAAGTTTGTCGCGTATCGAAGCGGGTTCTGCGCACACCGTCGGTGGAGTGTACAAGTTGTGAGTGATAACCCAATCTCTAAACGATTGTAAGTTGCAATCGCATCGCCACGGGTTGTTGTGCAAATCAAGTCCAGACAAGTTTCGTAACGCCATTAAAGTTTCGGGTTTCATATGACTCAAATTGTTACCGTCTATTCTCAATATCTTGAGTTGAGGCAAGTTAATAAATGCCTTTGTTCCAATTCGGAATATCTTATTATTGCTCACTTCAACTTTTTGAAGAAACTTTAAATTGCGAAAGAGACCATCTTCTAGCTTATCGATGAAGTTATTATTCAAATTGATTAATCTTAGTTTTTCTGTGCCTTTGAAGGTGTCCGGGTGAAGATATCGGATTCTGTTCTTTGATAAATCCAGTTCTATCATAATCGCAAGAGTCACAAACGCTGCCTTGTGAATTGTTTCAATATTGCAATCTCTTAGAAAAAGTTTCTTGAGATTGCTCAGACCTGCCCTTTTAAAGGCTTCTTGATGTAGTTGTAATAGATTATTGTTAGATAGATCCAATATCTGTATGTCGCTGCTCAAATTAGCTGGTACAACCTTCAAGCTCGAGTTGGAACAAATTGCAGCTTTATTACCAGACTGCCACCTACAGTCACAAGGTCTTTGACATTCTGTTGTAAAATCGGCGGTACTTATTGTAAGAAATGATACGGTATATATAATTAGCCATGTCTTCCAACATTTGTGAGCCATTTTGCTATAATGCTGGTCATTTCTTCGTTTAGGTACATTCCTGGGAGATGTTGTTTATTCGACGCATATGTGTTCTGAAACAAAACGTATTCCATTAATTTATTAGTTAGTCCTTACTTTTATAAACAAATTTTACATTATTTTAATAAGACGTAAATATATTGTTACAACAACAAATAATTTCATAATATTCTTAAAAGGAAAATAAGTTTTCATTACAATTATAACCTCTCATTGTTGTAATTGTAGATGTTAACTCAGTTTTATTGCGGCGACCCACATAAATTAAAACTTTAATACATTAAAAGGGTCATGTAAACTTAGAGTTCAAACTAATTGAAAATATGTATTTCAGAGGAAATGGTACTTGCTTTTTTTTTATTGAACTATTTTCCGTATAAATAACATCAACTTTGAAGCAAACGAACATACCATCAACTATTTTATCTAGTTATAATGTTCATATATATGTAATACTAATTTACAGTCTATTCTAGTCTATATTAATTTAAAGTCTTTTTACACTAATAAATTACATAGAATCTGATATTTGTCGTCAAAGGTCTTATAGTATTTGTTAAGAGGTAATGTAAACTTGTGTGATCACTAGACACTATGCAGAAAAAAGTTTATTGTTGCTAGTAATATTTGCTAGTTTATAAACATTTAAACGATTTAACTTCAGTTTAAGAAATTTCGTCAACAATTTGGAATTAGCGTTACGATAGCTGCCGAGATAACTTGAGTTTATCATCTTTATTAGTTCCGTTTCTTGTCTCGGTGATGTATATCCCTGATTTGGTAGGATATTACCAGCTTGGGTCAGCACATATCCGGATAGATCCCAATGATAAATCAAACTGTATTTGAAGATGTCTCTCTTAAATTTATGTGATTAAATTGCTTTTGAGTGAGAAATATACTAAGGGATGTAAAAGATTAAGAAAAGCTATAGATCTTTTTTAATTTAGGCCCTAACTGTATTTAAATTTAAAATTCCTATCCCAAATATGAAATTCGTGTGGCGGAGAAAAAATTACGGCATTTTATTTAAATACGAACTTAAAATCTATTCGGAGTTGCGAGGCTAAATGGCAAGTCGAAGTAACAAAGTAATTTTGTATTCAGATTTAAATGAAATTATGTTTTTCAGATTTACTTCGAGTAATTTATCATTTTACTTTTTACCTGAAGTAACGACTACTTTGCAGAAAACTTTGTCAAGAGAGGCGAGATGAGAGTGTTTTAGTTGGTAATATTTTTGTCTTTAAACTGTAGATTATCCACTGTATCTTCGCACATACGACTGCAGTTGCCAAATTAAGACACTCCGTCCATTTTGACAAACTAAAGACACTTGTTTTGTAGAGACTTTTCAAATTAATCAGCCATAATTCGCCAGCAAATAGAGAAGCTTATTACTAAAGAACGACTAAAAGCTGACACTTTCTCAACAGAATATAAAAATCCCAAACCCCAAGACAAGTTTTGCGAAATACGCATGCTTGTGAATGAAAATTGGGTAATTGTTGCCGATAGATGATAAAAATGAAACTAACTGATAGCCACTTTCTGCTTACCAGACGATAACTTCGATTATTGCTTACTAGGCGAAATACTGGGAAAAATGAAAATACTGAGATAGAGTTTAAAATTAGTAACATAGTTTTAATAAAGCTTAACAGTAGTCTTGAAAGGCCTTGCTAAATAAAATATGGTTGGAACTGTAATATTAAAAATAATTCATAAAAGACAGTTATTTTATAAATTCTAGTAAAGGAAAAGATTCGATTAAATGTAAAAGACTTTGTAAACGCCACGTGTATACAAATTAAAGTATAATGAAAAGTAAAACTATAAAACAGCAATAACATAAATGGAAGCAATAGACTAAATATACAACCTGCTTCATTTGTTAAGGTTTAATTTTATTTATACAAAAAAAAATAAGAATGTGGTGTTTCAACACCAGCTAAACAAAATAATTAAAAGAAGGTTTGTTGAATAGTTTTAAAGCTGAGTGACAAAACTCTTAAAATTATTAACCAATCAATGAGTGCTAGTTTAATTATTTTAAAAATGTACAGATTTAATAAATCCTAATTTGACCAATAAACTGTACAAATTAATTATTATATTGTAATCCGTTTCATTAAAAAAAAGTTCATAAAATCTATTTTTTTATACAACCTTAGTAGAATGTAATTATGACGACCAGGTAGCAATAGCTATATGAAGTGTTGTGTAATTTCAATATAGCTTATATATCCATACATATAAAAACTCATAGGGCATTTACATAAAATATTTTTTGTATATTTTTACTTTCTCTAAGTGTAGTGGTCGATCATCCCTTTAAATGATACCACCATTACTTTAAAAGGATGAACTACAGATACGGGTCATGGGTTCGAATCACACAAACCTAGGATTTGTAGTCAAATCGCCGTAACAAATGAAGTTTTAGCGCCGACATTTATCAACTGTACAAGTCCAGCCGCGGGCTGTAAAAATGAGAAATAGTCTAGTATTCATCCGGCTCAACTCTAAAAATACCCAAAAAGAATTTAAATAATAGTATTTTTTTTAATAATCTACGTTATGATTACGCTTCAAATTATAATAGTAGGAAATTTTAATCGAATTTAATAATATATTGTCAGACTGAAACCAAAACCACATTTGCACAAATTAACGTTTGACTAGTGTCGGTGATATGCCATTCACTTACACGACATTTGAATCTTTGCATTAGAATATAAATTGGTCCATGTTTATTAAAAAATGTAAGCATATGAAACATTCCAAATTCTTAGTAAAATAGAATTTCAAAATCAGTTAGACAAAAAAAGTGTAAGCTGTCACACTTGCAACAAAGTAAAGCAGTATTCGAAATGAAACAGTTTATTCAATAACCCAAGATAAATTTCCATTTAACACAACATTATCAAGGCATTTTGTGTGACCGTTTTCATTACTACGAATAAATATTAAAGCAAAGGGCATAATTAATTTTATTATAAATAATGTTAAGGCTTTTGCTCACTGAACACATCGAGCACACGACCTTTTAAACATCTTACACATCCTGTTTGGCTTTCTTTTAAATACCAAAACAACAAAATAAAATTTAGTTATTTAATTTGACGAACATGAATTTCTTTAATATTAGTACAGTTACCAACTCTCAAATTATTTTAATTCTACTGGAACAAAAACAAAATACAATGACTGTAAAGTTAGATTAAAGTTAGGTAAGTAAATGACTGAAAGGAATAATGGATAATACCTAATGTGAATCATTACGAAGTTTCTTAAAAAAACTGCTTGTTATAATACTTAAAAAAGGGAATTATAGGTCATTAAAAACAATTTCAAAATATAAAACTGAATTTAGATATTTGATTTAAAGAACATTGGCTTTGTTTCAATAACTATAAACTAGTTATTTGTGTAAACTCTTCTTCGGTTCTAATTCTATTTTAGTCAGCTCAGCAGTCAAAGTAAGTAACGTCTGACTGTCGTTCGGGATCCATTACAAGTCCAGGTGCAGACGGTTTGTTTTTAGAAATTAGATTAAAAGCAAAACAATGTCATGAAATAAAATATAATACAGTTATTATTATTAAGAATAAATATATATTTTTTTAAAAGAATAAAATATAATATTTAGTAAAAGTAATGACATATCTGGATTATTGATCGAATAATGTTTTTACAAAATTTAACACAATGGCTCTCTCACAATCGACTCTCAGCTACTCTTTATGTAACGATTTATGATTTGGATTGTGAATTTTATAAAAGTTGTTCAATTATAAATATCTTGGCGAAGTCGTGGTTTTATTCTGGGAATATTTAAGTTGGGCTTCAGACTGACTTCTAAATATTGAAATTAGAAAACTGGTTTTATAAAGCACTATATTGGTCAAGGCTTCGTAAAATAACACGTTTTTCATAATGAGATCTAAGATTTTCGAGAGTCATTTAAATAAAAGTAATATATGTCGGATTTACTACGCGATTTTTTATTACTTTAAAACTACACAATCCTGACGTTTCGGTTACTTTACAGCAAACGTGATCACGGGCAGACGAGATGTGAGTGTCTGTCACTTGGTCCTGTTATTGATCACCTACCAACATCGATTTCTTAATTTTCTGGCGTACTGCTCTGGATGCCGGCAGAGAGCGCTAACGGTGTCGCAAGGTCCTGCGGTGTGGTCACAGACATTCCATTTTATATTTTTAATGAGAGGGTCGAAGGTGTTGGAAAGATTTCAACCATCTTCTCTATTGAAATTGGGATGTTTTTTAATTTCAATAGCCTCGCGGATTA